>SZWC01034241.1:3529-16148 GCA_023375785.1 Penium margaritaceum | reverse complement strand
TATATCTATATCTATATCTATATCTATATCTATATCCATATCTATATCTATATCTATATCTATATCTATATCTATATCTATATCTATATCTATATCTATATCTATATCTATATCTATATCTATATCTATATCTATATGTATATCTATATCCATTTCTATAAGGTACACTTGCCGGATACCCACTGTCTTCGCAACTAAACAACGTCGTACCTACTTTTCGCAGAAATAGTACGGGAGGGCCACTTTTGCAGGGAAATGCGTATAATGTCCACAAACTGTTTACAATACTTCCGGTAGCCACTGTTGAAAAGAAATACTTCGGACGTCCACCGAGCCAAAAATCGTATGGAGGACTAACTAATACTCCGCATACCCACTATGGTTCATCATCGCAAACTGTAGTCATGTCTTCACACGTTCGCACGACTGGGGGGAATGGCCGCAGGTGGAATACTGGATATTATTTGGAGACCTTTGTTGCCCACCGAGCATGGGTCGCAATGAGGGATGCATGGGACCGCAGAGAGGCACGTAAGCGCAGTGTACATGGCCGCCATCCGCGACAGACGACATGGCCTGTGACAACGTCCACCTGGCAACATATCGCGTCCTTGACACGTGCTACGATTAGAGCCCGTTCGCATGTTGTCCACATCGACGGCATGGCCCGCGTAACGCAACATCACGGCACGTTTGCTGCATGTCCGGCAAAGGAGCTGCGCGGCGTTTGCTCTCGCATGTGACGCTCGTCGACCTTCCTGTCGTGAGCGTTCCCTGATCCATGGCGTATTCTGTTGCTTGTCATCTACTTCCTTGCTAGCACAGCAACTACGCCTACCTACTGGTATCAGAGCAGGAGGGCTATCCCTCCCACCGCGACGTCCTGGGACCTCATGAACCTCATGCGCTAAGCGCCTGGTAATTCCCCATAAGCCACAGTGCGAGACAGCGGCAGCCTAAGCAGCAGCAGCAGCAGCGGCGGTCATTCTGTACAGCCGCTTGCATAACACTCGTGCATCTCAGCACGAGGTCTGGGCAGCTTAGGCAGCAGCAACAGCTGCCACTCTAAGCAGCTTCTCATATCGAGCGACGGGCAACCCCGCTCAAGCCACGGCATAGGGCCGTGGCGGACCAAGCAAAAGCAGCAGCAGCGTAAGTGACGGTCTAACTTCACACTCGCAGATCTGAGATCGAGATCGCAGCAGCTTGGACATCAGCAGCGGTCGCCACTCTGGGCAGCCGCTGTCATCAACCGACTGGTGATTCCGAGGCTTGGGCCATGGCGAACCAAGCAAGAGTAGCAGCAGCGTAGGTGACAATCTAATGTCACACTCACAGATCTGAGCGCAAGACCGCAGCAGCTTGGACATCAGCAGCGGCCGCCACTCTTGGCAGCCGCTGTCATCAACCGACTGGTGATTCCGAGGCTTGGGCCATGGCGGACCAAGCAACAACAGCAGCAGCGTAGGTGTCGGTCTAGACCGCCGCAGCTTGGACAGCAGCAGCAGCCGCTACTCTGGGGAGCCGCTGGCGTCGACGGACGGGGAACCCTAACCCGCCACAACATAAGGCCGTAGCGACCCAAGCAACAGCAGCAGCGGTCATGCCTTGCAGCCGCTTGGGCTCAGCCGCTTAGCCGCTTGGCACGAGAAGCAACTTAGGTAGCAGCCTGGGCAGCCGCAGCAGCCGCCACTCTGTGCAACTGCTGCTCTCACAGCCGTGATCTCAGCCCCAATCCTGCAGAGGTGGCAGTCTGGGCAGCCGCAGCATCCGTTGCTCTGTGCAACCGCTGCTCTCACAGCCGTAACCTTAGCCCCAACCCTGCAGCCAGACTTGAACCCAGCATGCTCTCAGCCATCGCGGGCTGCCCCGAGGGAGCCCATCAATCTGTACACTGGCGTCTCCACCTGAGATCGAGCCAGCACCTCCGTCGTCAACAGTGGCTCAGGACGGTGCAAACACTGACGAGGAGCTTGCATACTACGAGGAGAGAGGGGAGAGAGAGGTGTGGTCGAGGGTGCGTCGCAGCAGTCCGGGGTATCATCCCGGTGAAGTCTACGATCCCGCTGATCACTACGCGTGGGCGGACGCGAGGGACTACGCAACGCGCTGTCAATCAGCCGACGATGACACGCCAACGTTGCTGAACCATTCGGCAACAGCACCACAAAACAGCCACCGACCTCTTCACTCTCTGGTAAGACCACCCATTTCCCATAGGACGCGACCGCAACACCGCCGTTCTGTTCCTCGTNGAGGTGTGGTCGAGGGTGCGTCGCAGCAGTCCGGGGTATCATCCCGGTGAAGACTACGATCCCGCTGATCACTACGCGTGGGCGGACGCGAGGGACTACGCAACGCGCTGTCAATCAGCCGACGATGACACGCCAACGTTGCTGAACCATTCGGCAACAGCACCACAAAACAGCCACCGACCTCTTCACTCTCTGGTAAGACCACCCATTTCCCATAGGACGCGACCGCAACACCGCCGTTCTCTTCCTCGTGGTGCAACTCCACCTGTTGCAGTGGCAGCATCTGAGGCCTCCGCTCCGCGTCGTGCTGCATCCCCAACCACATCTGCTGCAGAGCCCATTCCGTCCCTTGACATTCTCTCAGCATTGCTGGCTATCCTTTTGTCCAGCGCTGCCGTTGCCACTACCCTTGCAGCCACAGCACGTGCCACACGTGCACCAGCCAGCACTACTACAGGTCGAGCCGTTGACGCATGTACTGCAGCGGTTGACCAGGGACCCTTGGCGGCCTCTGCGGTCAACATAGCCACTCAAGTTGCTGCAGCAGCAGACGCTGTTGCATCCGCCGCAGCCTCAGCAGCCACAGCACTCTCCAATGCAGTTAGCTCTGCTGACAACTCCACAACATAGGCAGTCTCTCTGTCATCCACATCATCATCAGTCACTCGGCATCTACAACTGTTGATTTTGATCGCTGCTGTCGTCGTTGCTCTGTCAGGTGCAGCTCTGACAGGCGTAGCCTGCTTCGTCGTCACCACATCGTCATTTGTCGCAGCCGTCTCCTCCTCAGCTGCTGCAGCACTGCCACCATTGTTCTCTCTGTACCGCAGTGCGTGGTGAGCCTACCTTTCTTGTACCTCCGCACTCTTTGCCTTCCCTGTGTTGGCGTGTTTGTGCGTTCAGGTTGTTACCTTGCAGCGCACTTTCAACACTGGTCTTTTACTTCCCACGCCCACTCGGGCAAGGGAAACTCTGCCAATTTTTTTTGGCAGCGTCACGTCACTGGCACAATGCCAGTTGACGATGACCAATACACAGCGCTGCAGGCTGAGCTTCAGCATGAGCGCACTGCATTACAGGCAGCTCTCAGTGCTCAGCGGGCTGCTGAGGAAAAACTTAAGGCTGAGCAGGCTGATCAAGAGACATTCGCCGACCACATTGCTGACTTGGTTTTGAATCGCCTGCAGCCAACACTACGCAGCACTCACTCCGCTAGCATTGCTGCCGCTTTTTCCACTTCTCCCGCTTCCGCTTCCACTGCCGCTGGCACATCTACCTCTGATCCACTTGCAGTCACCGCAGCTGCTGGCGCTGCTGCAGCCAAAGCGCTTGCCTCAACAGTGCAACGCAAGCCTGACTTTGATTCCACTCCACCTCACTTCACACCCAGTCTCACCTTTCACTCTTGGGAGGTTCGTTTTAGTGCCTGGGCGCAAGGAGAATAACTCTGGGAATACTACCATGCACCAAATCCCTCTGCTGTCCCACCTTTTGTGCCTGTCGATTCTGAGTCAGCGCGAGCAGTCCGAGCCCTCATTCTTGCTGGACCAGACGATCTCACTGATGAGATTGGATCATACAATGCTGACACTGCACGTCGCACTCCCGCTGACCCGGTCGGGGCTTATGCCCTGATCAAGCGGCGCACGACAGTCACTGGTCACGCGGCACAGAGCGTCCTCACCGTCCAGTTCAACACGCTCTCCATGCGTGCTGACGAGACTGCTGACGCCTACTGGGCTCGGAGTCTGCGCCTGCTGCGTGACCTCGGCAAAGCCGCCCCAGGCCAACTCCCCGCTGTCCTCTCCATCGTCAACGGTCTCATCCCTGAACTCAGCGACATCTTTCGCGAAGTGAAGGCCACAGAGTTGGAGCGTCTGGCGGCAATGCCTGTTCCCGCTGACGCACCCCCTGGGATTGGGGCTTTGTGGGAGTTCACCTCCCAGCGCCTCACTGACTGGTGGAGCTCCTTGCAGAACACAAACGCATCCACCGTGCAGCTGTTGCAGCAGCGACCACCGCACTTCCCTCCTCCTCTACCTTATCAGCCTCTAGCTTATCCTCCGTCTCCACCTTCACTACCACCGCCACTTCCCTTGCTTCCCAAGGAAGTGGGCGTGGTGGAGGCGGCAACAAAGGTAAAGGCAAGGGAGGTGGCTCTGGCGGTGGAGGACAGGGGAAAGGGGGAAAAGGCCGCGATTCTGATAGCACAGCATCTCACTCCTCCTCCTCCAGCACTGTCACTTGCTGGAACTGTGGCGACGCTGGTCATGCAGCGCCCAAGTGCCCTGAACCACCAGATGATGCACGCCTGGCCTCAGCCATGCGTGCTCACTGGGCACGCTCTTCAGGGTCAGGTGGAGGCTCTGCCCGCTCCTCCACCTCCGCGGGGTCCAGTCGTAGCTCCACGCACACGTCTTCACCATCCCCTGCAGCAGCTGCCTACAGCACTGTCCTCTCTGCACCTTCTCCACCTACACCCTGGGGTTGGCCCCCGGGATTTGAAGGTCCTGTCTACTTCGGGCCTCCTTCCGGCTTCTACTCACCTCCACCATGGGCGTCCCGCACTCCTGGTCCCCAGCCACACACCTCCACCGCACTCATCACCGGACCCCCTGAGGACGAGCGCCAGTTGGACTCTGCGCTCTCTCACGCCATCCACCAGCGTCACCTCCGTGATCAGGGAGGTGAGAGTGTACGTTCAGTCGAGGAGGGTCTTACGTGTGCTGTTGACTTGTCTCTTCGTGGACCCCCCTCCGGTCATGTTCAGGGGTGTCCCCCAGATGATGTCCCATGGATTGAGGATTGGCAGTCGTACAGTCTCCCTCGTTGCCTTGCTGCTTGTGGCCAGCGTCTCTTTCCACGCTCTGCCATCGCTGCTGTGAGTCGTGACCCTGCGTCTGTCCGTATGACGGGTGGCTTCTGGATCCTTGATTCAGGAGCCACCCACCATATGACTTCCTGTCGTTCAGCGTTTGTGTCGTTGGGTCCTGTTGGTTCTGTTCGCTTTGTGCGCACTGGCTCTGGCCACCTTCTCCCTGTACAGGGGGTCGGTGTCGTCGGCTTCGTTGGCCCTTGGGGGGGAGCTCTTCCTCCCTGACGTTCTCTATGTGCCTGCTCTTGAGCTCAGTCTGCTGTCTGTTACGACTCTCGACGACCAGGGCATGGACTTCTCATCCAGCCGTGGTGTTGCCTTTGTCATGCATCGCAGCACTGGTCGTGTCTTACTGCGAGGCACTCGCTGTGACCGTCTGTTCCGCGTACCCTCGTTTGCACCTCATCCCTCCACGACTGCTCTTGTTCATGTGGCCCGTTCCCTCACTCCTACACATACACAGTTGCTCCATCGTCGTCTCTGTCACATTCACACTGCTGCCATTGACAGTCTGCTTCAGGACATGCCTGCAAATGGCCTTGATGCCGACACGTTCCCTGCACCCTGCCCCACTGACTGTCTCGACTGTGCTCAAGGCAAAATGCATCGCTCCCCATTCTCCACTTCTGAGTCTCGCACGTCTCACCCACTTGATCTCCTACACGCTGATATCATGGGACCCCTTGCCCATGACGCCCTTGGGGGTGTCGAACGTTATGTCCTCTGTCTCACAGACGACTTCTCTCGAATGCACTGGGTTTTTGCCCTTTGGCAAAAGAGTGACGTCTGCTCCACCCTTGAGTCCTGGCTGCCACAGGCCGAACTGGCCTGTGGCCGTCGGCTCAAAGTCTTTCGCTGTGACTGCGGGGGCGAGTTCATGGGTCCCACCGCTCGCTTCCTCACCTCTCGTGGGGTGTGTATGGAGCCCTCGGCACCTTACACACCCCAGTAGAACGGTGTCTCGGAACGCTGGAATCACACCCTTGCTGATGGAGTTCGTACTCTCCTCTGTGAGTCCTCACTCTCGTCCGTCTTTTCATTCGAGGCCATGTGCTACATGACCTGGGTATGGAACCGTGTTCCCCACGGTCCCCTTCCCCGCTACATCACCCCCTTTGAGCGCTGGTATGGCCGCCGTGCTGACCTTCGCCTGGCTCGTGTCTGGGGCTGTGTGGCTGCTGTCTGGTTGCCGGAGGACTCTCGTGATGGCAAGCTGAGTCCTCGTGCGCGCCTCTGCACGTTTCTTGGCGTCTCTGCCATGTCTAAGGCATGACGTTTCTGGGACCCCGACCGTTCCCGTGTCATCGAGTCGCGTGACGCTCTCTTCTTTGAGGATGTCTTTCCCCGTGACCTGTCCCATGTCCCACCTTCGTCGTCTCTTTCCTCGCTTCGTCGGCTTGGGAGGGGTGGGTCTCTTCCAGCCTCCGATCTCCGTGCATTCACGTCTTCTCCTCAGACAGCGTCCCCTGTTGTCACTCCTCCGGACAGTGACGAGGACTCAGTCTCCTCCGGGTCAGAGGCCTCAGCCCCCTCCCCAGAGTCCGAGTCACCCCGGTCCTCAGCCGGCAGTCCTGTGCCCTTGTCGTCTACCGCCATCCCCGAGTCCTCACACTCGGCACCCACTCCCGCACAGTCCACTGCTCGCTCCACTTCCACCTCATCCCCGGGCCCTGCAGTTTCTCCGGTGCTTGACACCACTGCAGGCGGTGAGCCTCAGGCTCGGCCCCCTTGCCCAGAGCCTTATACTCGTGGGGGGAGACTTCGTGCTCTTCCCTCCTCTCAGCCCTCCTCCTCTAGGGCGCCTNGGGTCAGAGGCCTCAGCCCCCTCCCCGGAGTCCGAGTCACCCCGGTCCTCAGCCGGCAGTCCTGTGCCCTTGTCGTCTACCGCCATCCCCGAGTCCTCACACTCGGCACCCACTCCCGCACAGTCCACTGCTCGCTCCACTTCCACCTCATCCCCGGGCCCTGCAGTTTCTCCGGTGCTTGACACCACTACAGGCGGTGAGCCTCAGGCTCGGCCCCCTTGCCCAGAGCCTTATACTCGTGGGGGGAGACTTCGTGCTCTTCCCTCCTCTTAGTCCTCCTCCTCTAGGGCGCCTACTAAGGCCCTCCCGGCAGGCTCATCCACTGCCTCTCAGCGAGTCACTCGCTCTAGAGCCACACCCTCCACAGCTGGTTCGTCAGCGCGCCCCACCGGCCTTGACGCACTGGGCCTATCTGTGAGTGTCGTGCACCCAAACTCTGCAGTTGGCTATGCTCTTGTAGCCCACGAGTTTCACAGTGCTCTTGAGTCTTCCGTCGCTGGTTATGTCGCCGCATGCTTTGCGGCCGCTGGCCTCCCTGCTCTCCCTCCTGAGCCCACCACTGTCCGGCAGGCTCGTGAGGCAGCAGACGCTGACCTCTAGGAGAAGGCCATGCAGGAGGAGCTCTAGCCCTCCAAGATCATGGAGTCTTTGAACTGGTGGATCTGCCTGCAGGTCGCAAGGCAGTCTCCGCCCGTTGGGTCCTTCGGCGCAAGCTGAAGCCCGATGGAACTGTCGACCAGTACAAGGCACGTCTCACAGCAAAGGGATTCTCCCAGATCCCCGGCGTTGACTTTGATGAGACCTTTGCTCCGGTCGGGAGATACACCACGGCTCGAGCACTCTTAAGTCTCGTCGCCCAGCACGACTGGGAACTGGAGCAGATGGATGTCAACAACGCCTTCCTGCACGGGAAGCTCGATGAGGAGATCTACATGATCCAGCCCCCTGGCTTCACTGATGGCACAAGCAAGGTCTGGAGACTGTGCAAGGCCCTCTACGGGCTCAAGCAGTCTCCGCGATGCTGGAACATGGAGATCTCCTCGACTCTCGAGCGTGGAGGCTACCGTCGCAGCACGGTCGATCCAGCGCTCTTCTTGAGCGATCCCTCAGAGCCGTTCGTTGCAGTGTTGGTCTATGTTGATGACCTGCTCATTGCCTCGCCCAGCCCGGCAGCTGTCCAGTCAGTGAAGGGTCTGCTGCAGTCTGTGTACAAGATGAAGGACCTAGGTCCTGCACGCGTGTTTTTGGGGATGGAGCTTGAGCGTGATCGTCAGCGTCGCACCCTACACGTGCACCAGGCCGCGTACATCCGCACGCTGGGGGAGCGGTTCGCTCCCCTGCTCGCAGACGTTCCCACCGCGTCCACACCAATGACTCCAGCAGGTCAGCGTCTGCTGAAGTCGTTGGACACAACACAGCTGGGCGAGCCAGTCGATGTCACCGACTACCTTAGTGTTGTCGGCTCCCTCATGTATCTCGCCACCACCACTAGGGCAGATGTGGCCTTTGCGGTCAACTTCCTTGCCCAGTTCTCGCAGCAGCCTCGGCAGAAGCATCTCGAGGCCGCACTGCGCGTCGTCCGCTACGCGTTGTCCACTGCACGCGTAGGACTCTGCTACCGTGCTCAGCCCTCTGTAGTCGTTGACGGCTACACAGACAGCGACTGGGCACATGACACAGATGCTCGCAGCCGCACTGGTTACATCTTTCTCGTCGGGGGGACTGCAGTCTCCTGGAAGAGTGGAAAACAGGGTTGTGTTGCGAGGAGCTCAAGTGAGGCAGAGTATGTGGCACTGGGTGCAGGTACGTGTGAGAGTGTGTGGTTGTCCCGCTTGTTGCAGCAGTTGCGTGTTCCCATTCATTGCATCACCCTGCGCTGTGACAACCAGAGTGCGAAGGCAATCGCTGAGCACGATGGCATGGATCACTCTCGCACTAAGCACATCAACATTGAGCATCACTTTGTACGCGAGCGCATTGCTGCTGGTGAAGTTCAGGTCGTCTGGGTCGACACTCGTCAACAGCGTGCAGACTTTCTCACCAAAGCGCTCAGCAGTGGAATGTTCAAAGCGGCCGTGCATGCTGTTGGCTTAATGCGCTCTCGTGATGCCGTTAGTTGATGTGATCCCTGTGCTGTCTACCTCGTTCCATGTTTTGTGTGTGTGAGGCATGTTCGCCTGTGGGTCATGGGGGAGTGTTGGTTATTGTCACGAACACACGCAAGTGCCCTCTTGTCTCCATTCACACACACATCTCACCACTGCAGGTGATTAATCTGGATTAAGGCTACATGGTGCAAGACTGTGGTGCATCATGAAGAACACAGAGGATGTGCCTCCCTCAAGCTGCCAAGTTGTGGCTTCAGCACCAGTCTTGTCGCATGCCTTAGTTTAGTAATGCACTCATACTAAAAGGGGATACAACTTGTGGGAATGCATGCCTATTAGTTGATTGCATGCTTGCATGTTCCTAGAGTGGTGAACCGGGTTGCTGATCCCTTGGGACCACACGTCCGGCTTGTGCCGAAGTGTGAGAAACCGCCTGGAGCTCGTTCGCTCCAGGGTCGGGTTCGATCCCTGGGTGGCGTCCGGGCCCCACGACGATAGCCTCGCGTGGGTGGCCCGGTCAACTGGCTCTCACCACCTCGCTCACACTCACTCTCGCTAATCTAGCTGTGACTATATTTTTCTAAGTCGTGAGCATTCCCCGATCCATGGCGTATTCTGTTGCTTATCATCTACTTCCTTGCTAGCACAGCAACTGCGCCTACCTACATCCATATGCGGATCCACTTCCATATCAATTATTTCATCTTTACCTATTTTTGTACCTATATTAAATTTCATTTTGTTTCTTCAGTGAACTAGTCAGATCTGAATTTTTTATTCACTTTTTTTTTATGTGTTGGTTTCTAGGCCGAACCATGGATGAAGCCTTTTGTAGTGGACTTGCAATCTTTGCATTTCCTGGTACGTTTTTTGCCTGTACGGGGACTGTTTCGACTACTTGAGCTTTTCTCGTTTCCTTTTCCATTTTGACATATCTTGTTCATTCTCTTGCCGCAGATGTCCTTGTTTTGATCGTGATTCGGTGTCGATGCCCTCCTCCTTTGCTTCCGTTTCCGATGATGATTTTCTTCATTGAATGAAGGATGCGGAGTCGGAAAGAAGGATCTCGATCGTATTCAGAGACGTTTTGCTCTCCTGGAACTCGCTATTCACTTTCATCGGCTCCCATTTTCGGTTTATCGGATAGACAATTTCAAGGGTAGCAGTCGTCGAAATAGACGCAATTTGGTTTCGGCATAATTCTGAAATCAGATTCTAAAGTCGACATTTGAAATGTATGCGCCACCGAAACAGGTCCCTGCTGACATCAAGATCTTCGCTCGACAGTCCATATAGGTGCGGGGCGCATACTCAGCATCTCGGATATATTTGCCCAGTAATTTTTCATGGTCGCCCGCGCCGGTCACGGCCTCAACCGGAAGCGCGCACCAACGTCGCTCTCCTGTTTATGCGCGCTTCCGGGTCACGGTTCGGGTCCCTCCGTAAAATCAGTCCTTTTATCCGTCATACACGGAAGCGAAAACGCGCGACATCCACGGTGTCGGATGTAAATTCCCGCTGGCTCGAACCCCTGTGCTGTTGGCGCAAAAATCATTAAACAATCAGAATTCGAGAGGGAAATGTCTGAAACCCTAGAATCAAAATCAGAATCAATGCGTCGGTTCTTCGCATTAGTCCAGGAACGTTCCGCGCTTCCCAAGCTGGCGTTGCGGAACCGTGTACAGAGAGTGGCTGTACCCCGTACTAGCGCTCACCCACAGCGCCGGTCATGAACTCGCCGGGGCCCACGGGAGAGCGCACCGGTAAGCGGAAGAAAGCGAAATGGGAGGACTGGCGGACGGCCGGGATTGTCGGGAGAGCGTCTGTCTGCGGGAGCTGCAAGGCGAAACAAGAGGGCGGTTGTTGAGATTGTTGAGAGATTGCAAGCAATCGCCTTGAGCTGTCGTTGCTGTTGAAGCAGTCGCAGAAATGATTCGTCGCGTCTTCTTCGGCGCCATTGCTGCGGTGCTGTTGTTGCGCTGTGCCTTCATGTTCAGCAGCAGCAGCAGCAGCAGCAGCATTGGAAGAATTGCTAATAGCAGCAGGACCAGCGGCATTAGCCCGAGTTTGTCGTCAGAGCCATTGACTGCACAGGCTCAGCAGCAACCCCAGCGCCATCACCAACAGCAGCAGCAGCTGCACCAACAGCAGCAGCAGCAGTACCAACAGCAGCAGCAGCAGCAGCAGCAGCAGCAGCAGCAGTTGCAGCAGCAGATGCAGCGGAAGCAGCAGCAGCAACATGCAATCCCCTTAACTGAAGGAGGAGAGGGTGCGGAAGTGGACAACACGCACCAGCAGCGAATGCTGGAGCAGCAGCAGCAGCACCAGCAGCAGCAGGAACCGGCTGTGGAGTCTGGGAGGAGGGAATGGCGGTGGCCGTGGGTCCCAAGGCCTGGCAAGTTCCTTGTCATGGTCTGCATGCGTGGACAGGTGGGATGCGTAGAAGAGTGAATGCCATGGTGTGACGTGACAATGTGATGCGATGGGATGTGATGTGATGGGATGTGATGTGATGGGATGTGATGTCATGGGATGTGATGTGATGTGATGGGATGTGATGTAATGTTATGTTATGTGATGTGATGTGATGTGATGTGATGTGATGTGATGTGATGTGATGTGATGTGATGTGATGTGATGTGATGTGATGTGATGTGATATGTGATGTGATGTGATGTAATGTGATGTGATGTGATGTGATGTGATGCAATGCGATGTGATGTGATGTGAAGCCGCGTGACTTGACATGATGTTCTGCGGACGGGACGGGACCTGATGGGACAGGCCAAGATGGAACGGGGCGGGATGAGCGGGGTGGGGCGGAGTGGGGTGGGGTAGAGTGGGGTGGGGCGGAGAGGGGTGGGGCGGAGTGGGGTGGGGTGGAGTGGGGTGGGGCGGAGTAGGGTGGGGTGGAGTGAGGTGGGGCAGAGTGGGGTGGGATGGATTGGGGTGGGGCAGAGTGGGGTGGGGTGGAGTGAGATGTGGTGGGGGCTTGGCGGGCTGGGGCAGGTGCGATGCGTGCAGTGGGGCACGGTGCGGAGGGTGTGTCACGGCGGGGTGCCGTGACACACCTTGGGGCGCGAAGCGGCAGGGCTCGGCATGATGGGGCGGGGTGTGGCACGGCGGGGCGCGGTGAGGTGGGGGTGTGCAGCGGGTTGCGACGCGATGTGGCGCGATGTGATGGCATGTCATGCCATGCCTTGCCATGCCATGTCATCGTGAATGGAGACTGGTCCTTCTGATATGCCTTTTCCTTTGTCTCGGTAAAAGTTGTATTTCTTTGATACGACGCTGGTTGTTAGAGTCTCTTGTGTGGTTGCATGCGTGCGTGCGTGCCTGCGTGTAGGGATGGGCATCAGTACTCGGTGCTTGCGAGTGGTAGCACTCGCAAGTTGTCCGAGTCTGAGACAGGGGTTCTGGTGGTCGAGTACCTCGTGAGTATTCCATGAGTCTGAAGGCATGTGGAATGCTCGGAAGACATGCAAGTGGTACTCGCATTCACGGATCGTTTGGGCATCGGCTCGTTTGGGTGCCCAACCATTCATGCGCACGCCTGCGTGCGCATGAACTGTCAAC
>SZWC01034228.1:0-11566 GCA_023375785.1 Penium margaritaceum | reverse complement strand
CGCACGCACGCACGCACGCACGCACGCACGCACGCACGCACGCACGCACGCACGCATGCACGCACGCACGCATGCACGCACTCACGCCCGAACGTATGCACACACTCACGCACACAGGCAGGCACGCACGGCTGAACGGCCGCACGGCCGCACAGCTGCACGTAAGGAATGGCAAACGAGACTGCGGCTCGGGAATATCTTTCAGGATTCAAAGCAGACTTGAGCGCAAGAGCCTCTGTTGTGTTTGGACAGATGTTTAGGCACAGGTGATGATGTCCGCGGGACGTCTAAAGGCTCAACGTTGATGTAATCTACAGAGCGACTCGGGCAAAAATCCCGTTTGCCATTCTATAGCTGCACGCATGCACGTTAGCCCGCACGCACACATGCTCGCATCGCATGCCTGAACCCCCGCCGTGCACACATGCATGCATGCACCCGGGCGCATGCCCGCACGCCCACACGCCCGCAAGTAAGCCTGCCACTTGCCTGCCCGCCCGCACGCAGCCCGCCGCCCCACACTTTTGCACGCTCGCCTGTCCGCCCGCCCATCGCCTGCCAGCACAGCACGCCCTCCGAATCTTCTGCTAGCCCCCCTGCCCGCCGCCTGCCCGCCCGCCGCCCACCCGCGTGCCCGCCTGCCTGCCTGCCCGCCCGCCCGCCCGCCCGCCCGCCCGCACCCGCAAGTTCCTGCATGCCCGCCGGCCTAAGCCTGTCCATCGGAGACCGTTCTCACGAGAGAACTCGGTCTCGCCCCGCGCGTCGCGAGGACGCGAGCAGGTGACGATCTGTGGGTTAGCGGCTACGAGCGATTGTCTCGAACTCGCCCTTTACACGAGCGAAATGTGTTTTTCTGTCACATGTCGTTGTTTCCGTCGTTGATGCGGTGAACTCGTACATATGTGGTTCTGGAAAGGTATTTCTTTTTATCCCTCCAATACCGTGTGAGAGGAGCATCGATGGTCCCTACAAACCAACGGAAGCAATGTCATATTTTTTGGGAGGTTTGGATGCCCAAAGAGGATTTTCAACTATTGTTTCTCTCTCAGGGGGGGTGGTGGAAGCGAGCGAGAAGCGTCGCGAAGGTCGACGCCCACTGAACCCCCAGCGTGTGCTCGACGTCTAGTGTGAGTGGGCGTAGATCTGACCGCAGCCGTCAGATGGCTCTCCGGATCTCCGGACTACTCTCCGGACTTGCAGATCTACGCCCTCTCTGCGGATCTCCGGATATATTTGCATGTGCAGTGTGTCATTCAACACCGTCGATCTACAATTTTCACGATCGCACCTCTAGTGCGTCTTTAGGCGGAGTCAGTTCCCATCCAGAAGTCGGTCATACCGACTTCCGGGTGCGACCTGGCATCGCCTAGTACCCGTCTTGCCTTCCTTCGTCTTTCCTTTACCGTCGATCGTGCGGATCTGCGGCATCTGGCGATCCGCGTTTGCTCGATTGATGGGATATTTACAAGTTTAAACTTGATTGATGCCTTGTTTTCAAAGTCTGGTTTATGACGTATGACGTCAGAAAACGAGAGTACACGTCAATATTCAAGTCTCGTACGAGTGTGGTGTTGCTCGCAGCGTGGACGAGCACGAAACGTTCTCGACGCGCGTTTTGCCGAGCGATACCGCCCCTCGCCTGCTCGAGAGCGAGTGTCTCGCTTGGACAGGCCTACGCCGGCTCGCCCGCCGGCCCGTGTGCACGTGCGCACGCTCACACGCGCGCAAGTGTGCACGAGGGCGCGTGGGAGGGGTGCCTGGGCTCCCCTCCACCTCTGTGACAGCTGCCGGCTTGGCACGAGAAAAATTCAGCAATTGTGCCCCAAGTGCTCGCGATTGTTATGTGGGGAGTGAATTCTTCAGTCCACAAGGGTTTGAGCGTGCATGCATGCATGAGTTGGCAGTGTGCCTGTGGGGATGGCCTTCTGGTATCTGAATATATTTCTTATAAGTTTGAGATCATTGTATCCAGTGGGGATGGGGTTCTGATATCGGAAAGTCATCCCATGTGCCGGGATGGGTGCTGCTTGCCTGTTTGTTTTATGCAACTTCACTTCCTCAAGTTGTCAACGCCTGCATGCCTCATCCTCTCCCCTTCTGCTGCTTCTGCACATTGTGTTGTGATTGCTGTGTTGTGCGGCTGCAGCTGCCACAAATGCAGCGACTGTGGTGTTCAACTTTCTCGTCGTCGGCGTCACGGCCAAGGTGAGTGGGTGGGTGTGTGCCTGGGTTGGAGTTACTGTTTCTTGAGTTTTGCATTGCTGCAGCTGCCAAACATGCAGCGACGGTGGTGTTCAACTTTCTTGTTGTTGGCGTCACGGCCAAGGTGGGTACGTGGGTCTGAATGCATTGGAATGTGACTCGTTTCCACCGTGTTTTACATGCTCGTGGGCACAAAGATCGTGCACGATTGTGTTTGCCTGTGCCGAAATTACATTCGTGCCCTTTTTGAAGCACTTTCTGTCATGGGGCACGCCCCGGTGCAGCTTATGCCCACACGAACATCCTTGATGATGCCAAGTCTCTGTGTGTGTGTGTGTGTGTGTGTGTGTGTGTGCGTGCGTGCGTGCGTGCGTGCGTGCGTGCGTGCGTNAAAGATCGTGCACGATTGTGTTTGCCTGTGCCGAAATTACATTCGTGCCCTTTTTGAAGCACTTTCTGTCATGGGGCACGCCCCGGTGCAGCTTATGCCCACACGAACATCCTTGATGATGCCAAGTCTCTGTGTGTGTGTGTGTGTGTGTGTGTGTGTGTGCGTGCGTGCGTGCGTGCGTGCGTGCGTGTGTGCGTGCGTGCGTGCGCGCGTGTGCGCGTGCACGTGCGCGTGTGTGTGCGTGTGTACGTGCGTGTGCGCGTGTGCATGTGCGTGTGCGTGTGCATGTGCGTGTGCGTGTGCGTGTGCGTGCATGCGTGCGTGCGTGCGTGCGAGCGTGCGTCTGTGCGTGCACGCGTGCGAGTGTCCGTGTGTGTGTGTGCGTGCGTGCGTGCGAGCGTCCATATGTAGGTGCATGCGCGCGCGTGCGTGCGTGCTTGTGTGTGCACGTGCGTGCGTGTGTGCACACGTGCGTGCGTGCACGCAATCTCGAATGCTTCTGCTTGAAGCATGGCTCCCCCATGCCCACCTGCCCCCTCTCTCCCTCCCTTATTCTTAGGTGGATGCCATTGCATGCCGTGTTTGTTCCCCAGGTGGGGTCAAGCATTCACCTCGTACTCGGTATTGCTGAGACGACGAGGGGCAAAACGGAATGCTGTTGACTCTACAGTAGTCCACTGTGGTTGCTGCTGTTGGAGTGGTCGTCGCTGCCATCTTTGTACTCTTACCATGTTGGTGGTACTTACTGTATCTTAGGCTTTTTTTTTTTGATTTCCTTGAATCTGAAAGAACATGACAACACGGTGGGGAGGATGCTAAAGTCCTTCACACCACCTCACACAAACAATCAGGGTTCTCGGGCAAGGCCCTGTGGCCAGGACTGCTACACGGTGGAGAGGATGCCAAAGTCCTTCACTCCACAGCAAACAAACAAACAGGGTTCTCGGGCAAGGCCCTGTGGCCAGGACCGCTACACCAGTGCACATGAATCTCCATCTAGACATCAGGGAGCTAAGCTTCTCAGATAGTCGGCTCTACCCCGCAAAGGGCTGAGAGTGTGAGGAGAGAGCGGACACGTCTCTGGCGCACAATGAGGGCCACCTCGCAGTGAAGGGGGCCGAGGCTCTGGCGTGTGTGGAGACATAGAGCCGGATGGTCGCGCACTAGGCACGGATCCCCACAATGGAGGCACGCTGGGCGAGGATGCTCACCGCTCGCTGTGCCTCGTGCGCGAGGGCCTCCGTCGAGCACTGTCGAGTCCCGCGTGAGAGGCAAATCTTGGCCAAACAGGCCAAGAACATCCAGATCTCGTCTCCCAGGCCTCCCAAGGTCTCCCAAGCCAGGGGTTACAGGTGGTGTCCTCGCTGCAGAGCCGCCCTATGTTGCTCAACCTTCTCCTCCTCAGCAGGGCCGTCCCGGCCCTGTGGCTCGGTGTCCCTGTGCGTCCACTGTCGTGATGTCCGGCACTCCCGTGATGCCGAGGTCGTGGTCCACCAAGGTGAGGTCTGGACGTAGGTACCCCTGCCCCCCCAGCAGAGGCAGCACGTCCGTCGGCTCCATACGTACAGTGAGACGGTGCTCTCGTCACACATCAGCGAGCTTGTCGCGGATGGCGTTATGAACACGCCAAATGGTGCCCCCTTCCTTCTCCCGCCGGGTCACTTCGGCAGGCTCGAGGGGGTGGACCTGTACCTGCTCGAGGTCTGCGAGGGGGAGGCCTAGCCACAACTGTGCATGGAGCCGGAAGTCTGCCGCAGGAAGGAAGGTCCGGTCGTCCTCGCCCGTCGGCGTGGCCTGGAGCCATAGTGCACTGCCCCGCATCACTGTTGTCCAACATTTGCTCTGTGTCCGGTGGCAGCATCCCGTGCTCGGCCCGCAGCGCACCGGACAGGCACAGTGTTGCAACGCTACTGTCCCTGCCTCCTCCACCCACCGCTCCCGTCGGCTCGCATACCACACCTCACTCAGCTGCTGGTAGAGGCGTGGGGCTGGTCCCTGCTGCAGGCCGTCCAGAGAGGGGAAGACACGGAACACCTGCAGTGGCAGCTCCTCCACCCGCCACCAAAGGGGGGTGAGAAACTCAAGGGTCTGTGAGGAAGGCAGGAAGGAACCGAAGTCAGAGACCAGTGTGTGGAGGAGAGAGCCGGTGGCGCATGCGAAGGCAAGCGACACCTGATCACGGGCACTGAGGAGACCAGCGCCGCCAAAGCAGAAGGGCAGCTGCATCTGCCACTGGGCGAGCTGCTGCAGGTCCCAGTCCTCCGTCTCTCGGTCTGCAGCCGCCGTCACCTGTAGCAGCAAGAGGACAGCTGCCCACACAGCCTCGTCGAACCGGTGCAGAATTGCCAGCCACCACCGTTCGGAGGGCAAGGCCTAAACGCAGAATTCCACCCGCGAGATGATGCAAAGTCGGAGGAGGGTCATCGTCGCCTGGACATTCTGCATGCGGCCAAGCTGCAAGAGATCGGGTCTGCTGCGGCAGCCACGCCCCAGCCCACTCCTGAAAGTCCTCAGTGCCGACCGGGCAGCCCAGGACCTCCACTCCTCGGGTCGTCCGGGGCAGCCTTGTGAGCGCAGAGGCGATGACCTCTGTCGAGCGCTACCACAAAAGACACTTCCCAGGCTGGACGCGTAGACCGTGGAGCGCCGCGGCCTCCATGAAGGTCGCCATGCAGGCCCCCAAGAGGTGGGGGGGTCCGCAAACGGTCGCGTCGTCCTGCTAGGCGCCAATGTGGCCTAGTCGATCCCCACTCTCCGCCACCAGTGCCCGAGAGGCTGCGTGTGGAGCGGGGGCTAGGACGAGGTCAAAAGTGTAGGGCCCAGTGGATCACCCTGGCGGACACCGCGGGCGCGCTCCAGGACGGCAGGTGTGTCGACGTCGAAGAGGAGGAGTTGGGCAGGACGAAGGGAGAACTGCCTAAGGTAGGAGATCCAAGACCCCAAGCCTGAGTCAAGCATTGTCGTGAACACCGACGCCCGCTCCACCTCGTTAAAGGCATTCCGGATGTCGAGTCGGAACAGTCAAAAGGATGGGTTGGCGGTGAGGATGGCCCTGATCCCTCGTACCAGGAGAGTTGCACCGTCAGACACGCCCACGCCGCACTGATGCGGCCTGAGCACAGAGCTCAGCTTCTCCCTGTCGCGGAGCAGGAGTAGCTTCCCTGCCAGTCGCGTCCACACCTTGCCCATCGCGATCGGACGCACACCTTCCTCCTCCGAGGCCCCCTTCAGCACCGGGATGAGGCTGCTGCGGCTGATGCAGGAGGCTATCTCGGCCGGTAGACAGCCCTCGAGTATGCGGCGGAGGACACCCCCGAGACCCTCTAAGACCGCTGGTGAGTCCAAGACGAGGTCGCGAAGCAAGTCCGTGGTGAGGCCCAACGGCCCTGCGCTAGAGCCCCGTGGTGCCTCCCTGAGCACCTCCTCCATTGCGTCCGTGATCCAAACCGCTCCACCCTCGTCCGGTGGGTCGAAGTCCGACACCCACTCCAGTATGGGGAGGAGGCCTGCCGGGTGACGTTCGCAGAGGGCCGCGACAGTCTTGACCGTTCTGGCCGCGGAGGGCCGGTCCTCGAACTGCTGCACCGCATGAGCAAACGCTCCTGCGTGAACGAGACTCGCCGCCCGCCGTCGTGCCTTGGCTGCTTGCACACCCCGTGCCGCCGCAGCCTGGCGGGTGCGAGGGCGAGAGACGACTCGAGTGCGTGCGGCCGAGTGTACCTGCTTCAGCGTCTCCTCCAGCAGCCCCGCCTAGTCGCCGGCCTCGAAGCGGTTGCACCGCTCTAGGATCAAGTCATCTGTCTGCCTCAGCTCGCGGGCCGGCCCCCACCGTCCTCCCCGGAGGCGCCAGCGGCGGCCAAAGACGAAGGACGGGTCGTCGATCTGCTCTTCGGGGATGGGGACGCGACAGAGAAGCAGATGGAGGTGAAGCAGCAGCATCCAGCAAGAGAGGAGGCTCGCGGGGGGAGGGAAGCGTCGGTGGCCCAGGTGCAGCAGCGGCCAAAGTTGGCGCTCACCAGCTGTTTCGGCTCCCCGTGGAGGCACGCGTACGCCTTGGGGGCCTGGACGAGCTGCCCACTCTCGCCGTCCCCACCAGGGGAGAGGCCGCATAGACGTTCCTAGGCGAAGTCGTCCAAAGACTCCCAGGCGAGTGTGACTGTAAGGTCTCGGGTCCAGAGGAGCCCGGGGCGAGGCGGGGAGAGCGCATCCGCCCCCTGAAAGACCACCTGCTGTGCGCCAAGGAGGGCCGCTCCACCCTGGGACCAGAGGGCGTCGGGGAAACCGGGGCAGTCCATCTGACCGGGGGCGTGGAGGCCTAGACCCAGCCGAGACAGTTCGTCTGCCACTGAGTTGTGCTCCCGCCCTATCCACCGGTAGACCCTCTGGACGGCTGGGTCAAGGACCCTCTGGGCTCGGTCACGCCGCTGCACAAACGTTAAGGTATGTTTTTGTGACTCTGACTTTGCGGTTCAAATGTTCAACCTCAATCCCTATACCTACTCCCCTTTCCATCCTCTTTGTGGAATGGGCTGGTTGTGGTGCGCGGCGTCTACATGTGACGATGGTGGTAGCCGTGGGAGTGTGGTCGCAGGTGGGCTTGCGAATCTCCGCGCCCACCACAACGCTTCATGATTGGCGTGCTGCTGGCACCGCAGCTGCTCCTCGTGTCTGCTGCAGTCGCTGGAGTCGCCCCTCGCGCCGATGCCACATTTCCCCATACCTCTCCGTCCCCCCCTCCCTCTCCCTTGTGCCGCATTGCGCGTGCGAATGTGTGCTGTCGTGTCGCACGTGCGCAGGTGACGAAGGTGGTTGCCGTGGGAGCATGGGCGCAGGTGGGCTCGCGCATCCGCCTCGCGCTCAGCATGGCGCTGGCAATGGGCGTGGCGGCGTGCGGCATGCTGCTGGCGCTGCAGCGGCCGCTGTGGTTGCTGCTGGAGTCGTCGTCGTCGCCGCTGGTGCTGAGTTACGCGCACGCCTACTTCTACCTGCGGGTGGCTGGCGTGCCGCCGCAGCTGCTCGTCATGTGCACCTCCGGCATCCTCCAGGGCTATAAGGTGGGTGGCCTTTTTTGACTCCAAGAAGGACTACTTGACAGCTTCACCAGATTCACAACGTGCTCAAAGAATTTGAGCACGCCGTGAATCTGCTGATTGCCCAGGGTCAAGTTCGTCGCAGTTCTGCAGCCTCTTCCTTTTCCTGCCTGCAGTCTGCAAGCAGGCGAGGTTGGCTCTCTGCGGATCGCGGAGGGTCAAGCTCGTCGCAGTGCTGCAGCCTCTCCCTCCGTGCAGTTCTCCGACGTCGCTGCCAGACTGGCAGCGACGCGTGACACGTGACTGACATTGATGTCAAAGAGCAGCAACGCGTGACACGTGACTGACATTGATGTCAAAGAATAGCGATGCGTGACACGTGACTGGCATTGATGTCAAAGTGTAGCAACGCGTGACACGTGACTGACATTGATGTCAAAGAATAGCGACGCGTGACACGTGACTGACATTGATGTCAAAGAGCAGCAACGCGTGACACGTGACTGACATTGATGTCAAAGAATAGCGACGCGTGACACGTGACTGACATTGATGTCAAAGAGCAGCAACGCGTGACACGTGACTGACATTGATGTCAGAGAATAGCGACGCGTGACACGTCATTGATGTCAAAGTGTAGCAACGCATGACACGTGACTGGCATTGATGTCAAAGTGTAGCAATGCGTGACACGTGACTGACATTGATGTCAAAGAATAGCAACACGTGACACGTGACATCTGACACATGACATGTGACATGTGACACGTGAACGCCAGTGCAAGTCACGTGTCACTTGTCACGATTCTTTTGGTGTGGATGCCGAAAACAAAGCCGGCTACGTCGCGAGCTCGTTTGTGGAATTTGAATTCGGCGGCGCCTTAGAAGCTGAGAGCAGCTCTCTTGGGCTTGCGGGGCGTGCACGCGCTCGGGCACTGCACCTTCCTGGTCCGCTGCTTCGCCGCCACTGCATCCGACCACATTCCTCTCTCGCTCACGTAGCGACCATGCGCCCCCCCCTGTTGCACCTCCTCTCTCCTCATCGGCACATGCACGGGGTGTTCCATCTTTCTCAGATGTTTTTTGCAAAGTGAGTAATCGGAAACGCACTTGCGCTCCTCTCTCTCTCTCTCTCCTCCAAACATGCAAAGGGCGACGCTCATGGCATTGCTGCAGTCGCTTCCAGTCATCCTCGATGTCTCTGGTCTGTGGCATTGCTGCTTTGCTGCCTTTGCATTTGTCTGCATTCCTCTGTGGCATTGCTGCCTTTGCATTTGTCTGCATTCCTCTGTGGCATTGCTGCCTTTGCATTTGTCTGCATTCCTCTGTGGCATTGCTGCCTTTGCATTTGTCTGCATTCCTCTGTGGCATTGCTGCCTCTGCATTTGTCTGCATTCCTCTGTGGCATTGCTGCCTCTGCATTTGTCTGCATTCCTCTGTGGCATTGCTGCCTCTGCATTTGTCTGCATTCCTCTGTGGCATTGCTGCCTCTGCATTTGTCTGCATTCCTCTGTGGCATTGCTGCCTCTGCATTTGTCTGCATTCCTCTGTGGCATTGCTGCCTCTGCATTTGTCTGCATTCCTCTGTGGCATTGCTGCCTCTGCATTTGTCTGCATTCCTCTGTGGCATTGCTGCCTCTGCATTTGTCTGCATTCCTCTGTGGCATTGCTGCCTCTGCATTTGTCTGCATTCCTCTGTGGCATTGCTGCCTCTGCATTTGTCTGCATTCCTCTGTGGCATTGCTGCCTCTGCATTTGTCTGCATTCCTCTGTGGCATTGCTGCCTCTGCATTTGTCTGCATTCCTCTGTGGCATTGCTGCCTCTGCATTTGTCTGCATTCCTCTGTGGCATTGCTGCCTCTGCATTTGTCTGCATTCCTCTGTGGCATTGCTGCCTCTGCATTTGTCTGCATTCCTCTGTGGCATTGCTGCCTCTGCATTTGTCTGCATTCCTCTGTGGCATTGCTGCCTCTGCATTTGTCTGCATTCCTCTGTGGCATTGCTGCCTCTGCATTTGTCTGCATTCCTCTGTGGCATTGCTGCCTCTGCATTTGTCTGCATTCCTCTGTGGCATTGCTGCCTCTGCATTTGTCTGCATTCCTCTGTGGCATTGCTGCCTCTGCATTTGTCTGCATTCCTCTGTGGCATTGCTGCCTCTGCATTTGTCTGCATTCCTCTGTGGCATTGCTGCCTCTGCATTTGTCTGCATTCCTCTGTGGCATTGCTGCCTCTGCATTTGTCTGCATTCCTCTGTGGCATTGCTGCCTCTGCATTTGTCTGCATTCCTCTGTGGCATTGCTGCCTCTGCATTTGTCTGCATTCCTCTGTGGCATTGCTGCCTCTGCATTTGTCTGCATTCCTCTGTGGCATTGCTGCCTCTGCATTTGTCTGCATTCCTCTGTGGCATTGCTGCCTCTGCATTTGTCTGCATTCCTCTGTGGCATTGCTGCCTCTGCATTTGTCTGCATTCCTCTGTGGCATTGCTGCCTCTGCATTTGTCTGCATTCCTCTGTGGCATTGCTGCCTCTGCATTTGTCTGCATTCCTCTGTGGCATTGCTGCCTCTGCATTTGTCTGCATTCCTCTGTGGCATTGCTGCCTCTGCATTTGTCTGCATTCCTCTGTGGCATTGCTGCCTCTGCATTTGTCTGCATTCCTCTGTGGCATTGCTGCCTCTGCATTTGTCTGCATTCCTCTGTGGCATTGCTGCCTCTGCATTTGTCTGCATTCCTCTGTGGCATTGCTGCCTCTGCATTTGTCTGCATTCCTCTGTGGCATTGCTGCCTCTGCATTTGTCTGCATTCCTCTGTGGCATTGCTGCCTCTGCATTTGTCTGCATTCCTCTGTGGCATTGCTGCCTCTGCATTTGTCTGCATTCCTCTGTGGCATTGCTGCCTCTGCATTTGTCTGCATTCCTCTGTGGCATTGCTGCCTCTGCATTTGTCTGCATTCCTCTGTGGCATTGCTGCCTCTGCATTTGTCTGCATTCCTCTGTGGCATTGCTGCCTCTGCATTTGTCTGCATTCCTCTGTGGCATTGCTGCCTCTGCATTTGTCTGCATTCCTCTGTGGCATTGCTGCCTCTGCATTTGTCTGCATTCCTCTGTGGCATTGCTGCCTCTGCATTTGTCTGCATTCCTCTGTGGCATTGCTGCCTCTGCATTTGTCTGCATTCCTCTGTGGCATTGCTGCCTCTGCATTTGTCTGCATTCCTCTGTGGCATTGCTGCCTCTGCATTTGTCTGCATTCCTCTGTGGCATTGCTGCCTCTGCATTTGTCTGCATTCCTCTGTGGCATTGCTGCCTCTGCATTTGTCTGCATTCCTCTGTGGCATTGCTGCCTCTGCATTTGTCTGCATTCCTCTGTGGCATTGCTGCCTCTGCATTTGTCTGCATTCCTCTGTGGCATTGCTGCCTCTGCATTTGTCTGCATTCCTCTGTGGCATTGCTGCCTCTGCATTTGTCTGCATTCCTCTGTGGCATTGCTGCCTCTGCATTTGTCTGCATTCCTCTGTGGCATTGCTGCCTCTGCATTTGTCTGCATTCCTCTGTGGCATTGCTGCCTCTGCATTTGTCTGCATTCCTCTGTGGCATTGCTGCCTCTGCATTTGTCTGCATTCCTCTGTGGCATTGCTGCCTCTGCATTTGTCTGCATTCCTCTGTGGCATTGCTGCCTCTGCATTTGTCTGCATTCCTCTGTGGCATTGCTGCCTCTGCATTTGTCTGCATTCCTCTGTGGCATTGCTGCCTCTGCATTTGTCTGCATTCCTCTGTGGCATTGCTGCCTTTTGCATTTGTCTGCATTCCTATGTGGCATTTCTGCCTTTGCATTTGTCTGCATTCCTCTGTGGCATTGCTGCCTTTGCATTTGTCTGCATTCCTCTGTGGTATTGCTGCCTTTGCATTTGTCTGCATTCCTCTGTGGCATTGCTGCCTTTGCATTTGT
>SZWC01034226.1:0-10855 GCA_023375785.1 Penium margaritaceum | reverse complement strand
CAGTTGGTGCAGGTCATGCAGAGGAAAGAAATCATGGTTCTTCTTGTTTCATTGCCGCAGCGCCTGTTTGAAACCGTAGAGGGCTTTGCACAACCGACACACCAAGTTTTCCTCCCCTGGTTGTGTGAAGCCCTCCGGTTGAGACATGAACACTTCTTCCTACAAGTCGCAATTGAGGAAGGCAGACTTGACATCCATTTGGTGGAGGTGCCAGCCTTGGCTGGCGGCAAGCGCCATGATAACACGAATGGAGGAGTACTTCGCCACGGGAGCAAACGTGTCGCTGTAGTTAACTCCACGAACCTGGCTGAAACCACGAGCCACAAGGCGCGCCTTGTAGCGACAGGGCTTGCCATCAGCATCCAGCTTCGTCTTGAAGATCCATTTGCACGTGACGACAGGAGTACCCGGGGGAAGGGGGACCAGATCCCATGTGCCTTTCTTTGGAAGCTGTACAAATTCTTCAACAGCTGCAGCCTGCCATTCAGCAGCGTCAGGGCGAGAGAGGGCATCTCGGTAGCTGATAGGGTGAACAATCTGGGTCACCAGAGCCGCATCAAGGAGGTCAGAGAAGGAGTTGGTGTCTTCAAGAACCGCTGCAAGCTCAGCAAGACCTGTAAAGCGGGAAGAACAGCGGGGGTTGCTGGCCGGGCTGCCAACCGCGAGGATGGCGGGGGTTCGGTCGTGGTTGGCGTTCAAGTGGAGGATCAACAGGCAGATTGGGCACCACGGGTAAGAGAACACCCTGATGCTCGTCAGGTTTGAGGTCCACCACAACCTTCTGAACATCTGGAGATGGTGGGTCGTTGATGGGAATTGTGGTCCACTCTGGTTCCGGAAGGGATGGTGCAGATACTGATGAAGCAGGACGGCGCTTATCAAAGCGCACACTGCGACTGCAAAATATGACCTTGGTTTGTGGATCATAAAGTCTGTATGCTTGGCCAGCTGCCTCGTAGCCAACAAGGATGCCCTTCCGGTAACGAGGGGAAAGTTTATCCCGACGCGTAGGATGGACCCAAGCATAGCTGGCACAGCAAAAGACGCGAAGATAACTGACGTCTGGTCGATGGCCTGTCCAGGCTTTGAACGGTGAGATAGCATGGAACAGCTGACGGTAGGACACAAGGTTGTGAATGTGTGCTGCGGTGGTGATGGCCTCCGCCCAGAAGGTAGGGGGAAGGTTGGCATCATGAAGCATGGATCTGGCCTTGTCCAAAAGTGTCCGGTTCATGCGTTCTGCCTTACCATTCCGTTGCGGAGTAAGAGGTACTGTGGCCTCCTGGAAGATGCCCTTTGTTTTGCAAAAAGAGCCAAGAGTGTGGTTGAAGAACTCTGTGCCTTTGTCAGAGCGGAATCGCTTGATGGTGAGACCGGTTTCATTCTCAACCTGTTTGGTTCAGGGGATGATGATGTCTGCAGCTTCCGATTTATGACGGAGAAAACCAACCCATGTGTAGTAAGTCGGATCATCAATGAGGACGAGGACGTACTGTTTCCCTGACAACGAGGGAGTTTTGATGTAGTAGAGGTCCATGTGAATCAGCTCCAACTTTGTTGTAGGTCCGGCAGGAGGATGGCTGTCAAAAGAGTCCTGACATTGCTAGCCAGCCAGGCAACACTCACAGACGCTTCCAATGGCTGGAGGGGTGGGAGTGGCTGGCAGAGAGTGTGCCATATTCTTTTGAGACATGTTGGCCAAGGTTGAATAGCCAATATGTCCCAATCTGCGGTGCCAGAGTTCAGCTGTAGACTGTGTGCCAGATGATGATGATGAAGTTAGCAAAGCATCATTTGATGTAGCAGCAGCAAAAACCTGTTCGGGCTGCGAGTGATCTGCTGCTTCATCCACAGTGTGAAGTATGGTCAAGTTTCCTCTGCGACGTGCACAAGCTGCCAGATTGCCTTTTGAAGTATAGACCTTGCAGCTTTTGTCGAGGTCAAAAATGACTCGATAACCTTTGTCGTTCAGCTTTGTCACGGTGAGAAGATTTGCGGAGAGATCAAGAACATAGAGAACATCGTCCAATAGTCTTGAAACTGGTTGTCCCTTGAGATTGATAGTGATATTGACAGTGCCTGTTCTGGTTGCTGGGATTATCCTGCCATCGCCCAGGGGAACTGCTTTTGGAGGATTCAACGGAGTTAGTTTGATGAACCAGTTTTTGTTGCTGGTCATGTGTCGTGTGCAGCCTGAGTCAATAATCCAAGCCAGTATGCCGGCCGCCAAGAGAAAAGCGCTTTCAATGGAGCAGAACACGAGTTCCTCCATAGCCAGTTTGCCAGACGGCTTCAATTATGGCTCACCACCTGATGGAGTTGGTTGGTCAAGATCATCAAAGGTCAGGTCGTGATCAGCTTCCAAACTTGTCAGAGTAGGTGGGGATGGTGATGTTGGAGGTGATGCTGAGGAGTTGCTGCGGGCATCTTGTGCAAGCATGGCTTGTTGAGACGGCGGCCTGAATTGTGCTTGTCTAGGACAAAAGCGGTTGATATGCCCAAGATTGCCGCAGTTCCAGCACTGGACATGAGCCATGGCTTGTGTTCCTGGAGATCCAAATGGGCCCTGTTGTTGTTGTCTTCGTCTTGGTGGTGATGTGTGATGTTGATGTTGTTGTGGTTGTACAGGGTTGCTAATGGTGGCAAGTCGTCCCTGTCCATAGCCTGGAGCACCGGAATGCTGTTGATGATTTGAGTGCGTTCTCTTGAAGCCTCCCTTTTGAAAATGAGAGTAGAATGCTGAGTCGGGAGCTCCATTGTCACGATTAAAATTGTCTTCTGCTCTGAAAATGGAGTCGCATACACCTTCAAGGGTTAGTGCAAATGATGGAAGAGGGACATGAGGTTGTGGAATGATTTTCCCTCCTTGACCAGCTGCGACTGCTCCCTGGGCTCCGCCTCCTCCCTGTGCCACATCGTTGTTGTTGTGTTCAAGTTGTTGTAGGCGAATCTCTTGTTGATGAATCTTCTGTGCTTGCTCTTGAATCTGCTTGTCTACTGCCAGACCTTGCTCTTCGGACACAAGCACTTGTTCAACGGTCCGGTTGAGCCGTTCAGGAAGGCTCCCAAGGAGTCTGTGAACCACCTGCGCTTCTGGAATGGTTTGGCCCATGGCAGCAATGTGCTCAACCAACGCTTTCAGATGTGCCACATGATCATCAGTTTTGGTCTCAGTCTCCGTCTTCAATGAATAGAATTCATTGAGTAGCGCCATTTTTTCTTGTTCACTCATCTTGTCATATCTGTCCTTCAGGGCTTTCCAAGCCTTCCTTGGGTTCAGGTCAGGGTTTCCTTCCCTGATAAGGAACTTCAGTCTCTCTGTCACTTGCATTGCAAGGAGCGCAAATGCTTTCTCCTCCTTCCGCCGCCAGGCTGTCTTCTCCTCCGAGGTGGCATTGGGATCCAGCAGTTCTGTTGGAGGGTCAGAGACCACCCCCATAGTCCCTTTGCCAAGAAGACCATACGCATGTTGAAGGAGAATTCATGGTATTTGTTGCCATCAAAAACCTCAATTTTGAAGTGGTCTGCCACAGATCCAGCGGCCATTGTGGCAGAAGCAGGGGCAGAAGCAACTGCGTCTGATGCTGTTTTATGTCAGCGTTGATTCAAGACATCTCATGTCCTCAAACCACGGCTTGTACTCAAGGTTGACTCTGCAAACAGCACACATGCTCTGTTACCAAGTAAAGTAAATGAGGGATCGTTGAATGCTTGAAGAGTTTATCCTTGGTAGCCAGACCAGTCACAAATTAATTCCAGTGATCAGAGAGAGAGCACCAGCCATACACAGATGGCACCAGATCACAACCCAGTGACACCAGAGGAGAGAATATTGTCTTGATAAAATAGCGACTGACAGAAGTAAGTACAAGTGAGCAAATAACAGGATTTACGTGGCACTGCCGCGGTTCATGTCTATGCCACTCTGTGTACCGCGGCAGGCTCCGTAAGTGTGCTGCCGGAGGCGCCTTTCAAACATTCTTCACTTGGGGGTGCAGTCACATCGCATCTGGTCTCAGCTTCTCGAACCTCCCCTGTTCTTGGTATGGATCTTCATTTATGCATTGGTCGCTGACCGTCGATGCAGATATGATCAAGAGAAATCACCCGTCGATTAATCGATCAATAGATCGATAATCGATAATAGTCCGAGACCTGTCCGGTGTCCTCTGTGTCTGTCGCCTCGGTGTATGCTGCTGATGGTCCACGTCAGCACACCTTGCTCCTCCCCTTGTCTCGAAACCATTCCGCTTGCATCTGCAATTCCCACTTGGACATATACTATTGATGAGCTGATACCTCTCGAACAACAGGTACAAAGTGGACAGGGCGGGGCATGGGATTACCCTCCCTCCTGATCCCAGCACGCAGTAAATAGGGTAGGGTAGCTAGCAGAGGGTCCGGGGAGAGAGTAGCGCCTCTCCCCTGGCCCTCTGTTTTGCTCATCTACTTTTGCCGTTTTTGTCATTGTGCACACACATCCAGAAAACTCCTATTTCCAACATGTGTAAGTACGTGTAAGAGCACGTAAGTTTGTATAAGTACGTATAAGTACGTGTAAGTTTGTGTAGGTGCGTGTAAGTGCGTGTTAGTGCGTGTAAGTGCGTGTAAGTGCGTGCAAGTCCGTGTAAGTACGTGTAAGTGTGTGCAAGGGCATGCAAGTGCGTATCAGTACGTGTAAGTGCGTATAAGTGTGTGTAAGTGCATATGAGTGCATGTAAGTGCGTCTAAGTATGTGTAAGTGTGCGTTAGTGTGTGTAAGTGCGTATAAGTACGTGGAGGTGCATGTAAGTGCGTGTAAGTACGTATAAGTTTGTGTAAGTGCGTGTAAGTGTGTGTAAGTGCGTGTAACTCCGTGTAAGTACGTGTAAGTGCGTATCAATGCGTGTAAGTGCGTGTAAGTGTGTGTAAGTGCCTATAAGTGCGTGTAAGTACGTGCAAGTGCATGCAAGTGCACGCTAGTGCATGTAAGTCCGTGCAAGTGCGTGTAAGTGCGTAAAAGTGCGTAAAAGTGTGTATATGTGCGTGTAAGTGCGTATATGTGTGTGTACGTGTTTGTAAGTGCGTGTAAGTGCGTGTAAGTGCATGTATGTTTGTGTAAGTACGTGTAAGTGGGTGTAAGTACGTGTGAGTTTGTGTCAGTAAGTGTAAGTGCGAGTAAGTGCGTGTAAGCACGTGTAAGTATGTGTAAGTGCGTGTAAGTGCGTGTATGTACGTGTAAGTACGTGTAAGTGCATGTGAGTGCATGTAAGTTTGTGTAAGTGTGTATAAGTGTGCATAAGTACGTGTAAGTTTGTGTCAGTACATGTAAGTACGTGTAAGTGCGTGTAAGTGCGTGTAATTACGTGTAAGTGCATGTAAGTGCATGTAAATGCGTGTAAGTGCGTGCGAGTGCGTGTAAGTGCGTGTAAGTGCGTGCAAGTGCGTGGAAGTGCGTGTAAGTGTGTGTAAGTGCGTATAAGTTGGTGTAAGTGCGTGTACGTGCATGTACGTGCATGTAAGTGCGTGTAACTGCGTGTAAGTGCGTGTAAGTACGTGTAAGTATGTGTAAGTTTGTGTAAGTGCGTGTAAGTGCGTGTAAGTGCGTATAAGTACATGTAAGTACGTGTAAGTGCGTGTAAGTGCATGTAAGTTTGTGTATGTGCGTGTAAGTGCTTGTAAGTACGGGTAAGTGCGTGAAAGTGTGTATAAGTACGTGTAAGTGCGTGTAAGTGCTTGTAAGTATGTGTAAGTGCCCGTAAGTGCATGTAAGTGCGTGTAAGTGTGTGTAAGTATGTGTAAGTGTGCGTAAGTGTGTGTAAGTACGTGTAAGTGCGTGTAAGTATGTGCAAGTGCATGCAAGTGCGTGTAAGTGCGTGTAAGTACGTGGAAGTGCGTGTAAGTGCGTGTAAATGTGTGCAAGTGCGTGTAAGTGTGTGTAAGTACGTGTAAGTGCGTGTAAGTATGTGCAAGTGCATGCAAGTGCGTGTAAGTGCGTGTAAGTACGTGGAAGTGCGTGTAAGTGCGTGTAAATGTGTGCAAGTGCGTGTAAGTGCGTGTAAATTTGTGTGAGTTCATGTAAGTGCGTGTAAGTGTGTATACGTTCCTGTAGGTGTGTATAAGTGCGTGTGAGTTTTTGTGAGTGTGTGTAAGTACGTGCAAGTATGTGTACATACGTGTAAGTGCGTGTAAGTGTGTGTAATTGCGTGTAAGTTCATGTAAGTTCGTGTAAGTTGGTGTAAGTGCATGTAAGTTTGTGTAAGTGCGTGTAAGTATGTATGAGTTCGTGTCAGTGCGTGTAAGTACGTGTAAGTATGTGTAAGTACGTGTAAGTGCGTGTAAATGCGTGTAGGTGCGTGTAAATACGTGTAAGTGTGTGTGAGTGTGTGTAAGTGCGTGTGAGTGCGTGTAAGTGCGTGTACGTGGAAGCGTCTGTGAGTGTTGTCTGGCTGGCTAGCAATGGCCGGACTCTTTTGACAACCATCCTCCTGCCAGACCTACAAAAAAGTTGGAGCTGATTCACATGGACCTCTGCTACATCAAAACTCCCTCGTTGTCAGGGAAGGAGTACTTCCTCGTCCTCATCGATGCTCAGACTCACTACACATGGATTTGTTTTCTTCGTCATAAATCGGAAGCTGAGACATCGTCATTGCTTGGACCAAACAGATTGAGACTGAAACCGGGCTCACCATCAAGCAATTGCGCTCTGACGACGGCACAGAGTTCTTCAACCACACTCTCGGCTCTTTTTGCAAAACAAAGGGCATCTGCCAGGAGGCCACAGTACCTCTTACTCCGCAGCAGAATGGTAAGGCAGAATGCATGAACCGGACACTTTTGGACAAGGCCAGATCCATGCTTCATGATGCCAACCTCCCCTCTACCTTCTGGGCGGAGGCCATCAACACCGCAGCACACACTCACAACCTTGTGTCCTACCGTCAGCTGCCCCATGCTATCTCACCGTTCAAAGCCTGGACAGGCCATGGACCAGACGTCAGTTATCTTCGCGTCTTTGGCTGTGCAAGCTATGGTTGGGTCCATCCTACGCGTCGGGAGAACCTTTCCCTCATTACCCAAAGGGCCTCCTTGTTGGCTACGAGGCAGCTGGCCAAGCATACAGACTTTATGATCCACAAACCAAGGTCATCTTTTGTAGTCGCAGTGTGCGCTTTGATGAGCGCTGTCTTGCTTCATCAGTATCTACACCATCCCTTCCCGAACCAGAGTGGACCACAATTCCAATCAACGACCCACCACCTCCAGATATTGAGAAGGTTGTGGTGGATCTTGAACCCGACGAGCATCAGGCTGTTCTCCCACCCGTGGTGCCCCATCTGCCTGTTGATCCTCCACTTGAATGCCAACCACGACCGAACCCCCGCCATACTCGCGATTGGCAACCCGGCCAGCAGCCCCGACATTCTTCCCGCTTTGTAGGTCTTGCTGAGCTTGCAGCAGTTCTGGAAGACACCAACTCCTTCTCTGACCTCCTTGATGCGGCTCTGGTGACCCAGATTATTGTTCCTATCAGCAACCGAGATGCCCTCTCTTGCCCTGACGCTGCTGAATGGCAGGCTGCAGCTGTTGAAGAATTTGAACAGCTTATCAAGGAAGGCACCTGGGATCTGGTACCCCTTCCCCCAGGTACTCCTGTCTTCACGTGCAAATGGATCTTCAAGATGAAGCCGGATGCTAATGGCAAGCCCTGTCGCTACAAGGCACGCCTTGTGGCTCGTGGTTTCAGCCAGGTTCGTGGAGTTTACTACAGCGACACGTTTGCTCCCGTGGCGAAGCACTCCACCATTTGTGTTATCATGGCGCTTGCCGCCAGCCAAGGCTGGCACCTCCACCAAATGGATGTCAAGTCTGCCTTCCTCAATGGCGACTTGGAGGAAGAAGTGTTCATGTCTCAACCGGAGGGCTTCACGCAACCAGGGGAGGAAAACGTGGTGTGTCGGTTGCGCAAAGCCCTCTACGGTATCAAACAGGCGCCGCGGCAATGGAACGAGAAGATCCATGATTTCTTTCTTCAGCATGACCTGCACCAACTGCACTCTGATCACACTGTCTACTACAATGGTCATCTTGGTGTGATCCTCTACGTCGATGATCTCATTCTGTTTGGCAGTGACATGGCTGAAATCTCTACCTTCAAACAGGCGCTATCCACGACCTTTGAAATGATTGACATGGGTCCGCTGAAGTATTACCTCAGCATCCAGGTCTGCCAAGACGCCTCTGCTGTCACCCTGTCACAAGACTCCTATGTCAAACGCATGGCCTCCAAGTTCGGCCTGGACCAACCTCGGCCGACGGCTACGCCACTCACACTTAACCACGGCCTTACCAACAGCGTGACTGCAGATATGCTGGCCAAAGTGGCTAATGCTCAGACATATCCCAGCCTGGTGGGATCGCTCATGTATGCATCAGTTGGGACACGCCCCGACTTGTCCTACGCCGTTGGTCTACTCAGCCAAGGCTGCAAAGCACCAACCGAGGCCCATGTACTCCAGGCCAAGCTCTGCATCAAGTATCTACGGTGCTCCTGTGCAACGAAGATTCGATACACACCATGGGCCACCGTGACTCTCACTGGCTACTGTGACTCTGACCTTTTTGGAGACAAAACAACAAGCAAGTCCACATCAGGGTACGTTTTTCTCCTTGCTGGAGGTCCCGTGAGCTGGCGGTCCAAGAAGCAATCCGTGGTGGCACTGTCATCAACGGAAGCATAGTACATTGCTGCAAGTGAAGCCACGAGGGAAGCAGTATGGCTGAGAATGCTTCTGGGTGAACTGGGCTTCAATCAACTGGAACCGACGACTCTGTACTGTGACAATGAGGGCACCATTGCACTGAGTGAAGATATTGTTCTACATGATCAAACGAAACATGTCAAACGTCAGTACCACTTTGTGAGAGATGCAGTGGCTGATGGTGAATTGCTTCTGGAGCACGCCGGAACAAAGGAGCAGGTGGCAGATATGTTCACTCAGGCTCTTGATCACAAACAGCATGACACACTCTGCAACCTCATGGGAATGACCATATGAGTATGATTCCTATAACTCAGACCCCCGATGAGGTGGCAACTGAGAGAATGAACACTTGCACTTGCACTCACATGCGTATCGCATCCCTCTTCCCTTGGATCATAACAATACACACACACACACATGAGGCAAGTGGAGATGGAGCATAGAGATCCATGTGACATGGCTCACTCAATGCGAAGCTAAGACCATGACAGGGGATGAGTGCAGATGAAAAGATATCCACCAAAACAAAGGTGTAGTATCCATAGATAAGGGGAGGGCTTGGGAGAGGACTTTTACCCTTTATTTTGTTTTCCTGCTGTTTCGTTTTAGGGCTAGTCATTGACACACAAGGGGAGGAAATGTTGGAAATAGGAGTTTTCTAGGTATGTGTGCACAATGACAAAAAGAGCAAAAGTAGAGGAGCAAAACAGAGGGCCAGGGTAGAGCCGCCACTCTCTCCCCCGACCCTCTGCTAGCTATCCTACCCTACCAACTCCCTGCTAGGATCAGGAGGGTGGGTAATCCCATGCCCCGCCCTTTCCACTTTGTACATGTTGTTCGAGAGGTATCAGCTCATCAACAGTATATGTCCAAGTGGGAATTGCAGATGCGAGCGGAATGGTTCCGAGAAAAGGGGAGGAGCGAGGTGTGCTGATGTGGACCATCAGTAGCATACACCAAGGCGTCAGACACAGAGGACAACGGACAGGTCTCGGACTATTATCGATTATCAATCTATTGATCGATTAATCGACGGCTGATTTCTCTTGATCATATATGCAACGACGGTCAGCAACCAATGCATGAATGAAGATCGATACCAAGAACAGGGGAGGTTTGAGAAGCTGAGACCAGATGCGATGTGACCGCACCCCCAAGAGAAGAATGTTTGAAAGGCACCTCCGGCGGCACACTTACAGAGCCTGCCACGTTACACAGAGTGGCAGAGACATGAACCGCGGCAGTGCCAAAAAAATCCTGTTTTTTGCTCACTTCTACTTACTTCTGTCAGTCGCTATCTTATCAAAACAATGTTCTCTCCTCTGGTGTCACTGGGTTGTGATCTGGTGCCATCTATGTATGGCTGGTGCTCTCTCTCTCTGATCACTGGAATTAATTTGAGACTGGTCTGGCTACCAAGGATAAACTCTTCACGAATTCAACGATCCCTCATTTTCTTCATGCACTTACACGCACTTACACGCACTTACACAAACTTACACTCACTTACATGCACGTACATGCACTTACAGGCACTTACACAAACTTACATGTACTTGTACGTACTTATACAAACTTACATGTAGTTACACGTACTTACACGTACTTATACACACTTACACACACTTACACGCACTTAAAGGCACTTACACATACTTACACACACTTACACATACTTACACACACTTACACATACTTACATGCACTTACACAAATGTACACGTACTTACACGCACTAACACACACACATACTTACACACACTTACACAAACTTACACACACTTACACGCACTTACACATACTTACATGCACTTACACGCACTTACACACACTTATACGTACTTGCATATACTTGTACACGCTTACACGCACTTACACATACTTACACACACTTATACGCACTTACATGGACTTACACGCACTTACACGCACTTACACGTAATTCACAGGTACTTATACCCACTTACACGTACTTACATGAACTTAAATGCACTTACACGCACTTTCACGCCCATACACGCACTCACACGCACTTATATGAACTTACACACACTTACACATACATACACATACTTAAACGCACCTACACACACTTACACGCACTTATA
>SZWC01034224.1:0-18571 GCA_023375785.1 Penium margaritaceum | reverse complement strand
TCCATCTAGGGTCTCCCTGGACACTGGCACAGCCCACCAAGTGTCTGGGTCTCGACCATGAGAGGAGTGATGCACACGCACACAAACCAGTGTAATGCACATACACATGTCAGAGGACAAGATGGTCGCCTCGTGACATTGGCGGTACCAGGGCCCGGGTCTCAACCGCTACGAGCAATCCAACACAATAGTATCATCATCCGAACACATGATCAAGAGAGGATCTCCTCGTAACATGGGTGCAACGCACCACGTGTCCGGGTCTCGACCAACAGCTCGCATGCACATGCCACACACAGTATAGCCACACACCAAGACGCACGATCACATGCACTCCTCGTGACACTGGTACAACGCACCAAGTGTCCGGGTCTCGACCAACAGGGTGCTACCATCTACATGCAGCTGTGCAGGCACTTAGCATGAGCCACATGCGGGATGCTGTAGATGCTCACAACGGAGCATGGACCTCGCCATGCATCTCTCATCACATCGCTTCAGGTCGAGGTCCACACAACACTCCCCCTCGGCAGATGAACCTTGCAGCGATGTCCTCGATGGAGATGCTGGTGTCGTAGCTGAACAGATCCTGGGCGATGAGTCATGTGGTGTATCCATCATGTAGAGATAGCTCCCCCTGTCACCTGCGAGTCGACTCCCTCCCTCAAAGACAAAGTGGTGTCTCCGGCTACGACTCCTCACGTGAATCTGCATCGCCTGGGGTATACCAGTCCTCGCGTGACTGTCAAGGGTCCCAACTCACAGTCTCTCCTGCCTCCGCACTGCCGCGATGCATCTGTGTACGCCGGAGGAACGGGAATGGGCGAGCAGCACGCGTGCGTGGATGAAGTGGGGGAGCTGGCCTCCGATACGGGATACCACACCCTGCGGCACGAGGGTGTACTGCCAGAAGAGGAGAGCTGGAGCAACGAACCGGATCACCACTCGTGGATGAAGATGACGATGGGGCAGGTAAGTCGGGTGGATGAAGGTGCGTGATGGTAGTAGTAGAAGAAGGAGGAGCGATGATGGGGTCGACAGGAGCGAGGATGGCGGAAGCCGAAGGCACGCTCACCTCTCCTATAATCGTGTCCCCAACGGACGTCATACTCGGAGCTCGTACAAGATCCTCCCCGAGTATAAGTGTGACAGATGCTGCTGGCGGAAGGCTCCTGTCGATAGCAATGATGCTGCCCTCCTCTGGGAATCGCTCACGCGCTGCCATCATCTCCCGCTCTAGCATGACTACACGCTCCTGCAGATCAGCATAATCTGCCTCGGACATGTCGAGGTGGCCCATGTCGACCTGGTTTGGAATAAACTCCGCCTCACTAGATGCTGCACATGCAGGCTGCACAACTCGTGAGTACAGCGCCATGTGCATCTCTGCTGCTGGAGACGATAGAACTGGTGCTGCTGCATCCTCCTAGGGGTCAACCAAGCTCGCAATGTGCTGAGACGCTGGAACATCGGATGTAGCTGCAGGTGTCGTATCCATATCACAGCTCGTGTCTATCATGCGAGGAGTGAGCGGTTGCATGCCAAGAGAGAAGGAGAATGAGGAGTCGTCAGAGTCCGTAGAGCATGTGGAAACGTCGTCCGTGCAGGTACTACCACTCTCGGCATCGATGTGATCGGTAGGGCCACCAACAGGTGAAACCAAGGGGGCATAACTCAGCTCCTGCTGACAAGGTGACTCAATCTGCATGTATGGATCTGCTCCACTATCCTCGACTACCGCTGTCATGGACACAAGTGTACAGGGCTCCGGCTCGACAATGTCCATCAAGGCGACCAATAAGCGCAGCTGGCGCTCACGCACTGTCCCGTCAGGAAGGCTAGTCGCTGCCACCTGCTCAATTATGGAGTAAAGACCACCATCTGACTCCGTCATGTTTGTCGGTGCTCCATTCTGTACACGGGACATAGACTCAGGGAACATGGGTGACTCCTATCGCTGAAGCTGGTGCTCATGTAGCGAAGATGACACGGTGAAGCCTTCTGAGTCTGCTGTAGCACGTGTCCCAATGACACCTCTCAGAACTGCTGCTCTCGAAAATGCCTCAACCTCCAAAAGACCAACAGGCCGATTCTGCCCATGCACTGCGACTGCTGTCGTACTGGTGTGAATCTCGTGCGCCAACGCCCCCGGAGATCCGTGTTGGGTATCCCGATCCGCGCGGGACTCCTGTGCCACCACCAAGCCGCTACCGGTCGGAGTCGCAAGTGAGACCGCCAAGGCACGCGGGACCTGCACTCCTCCTGATGCAACCTACTGCTGTGGAATGTCCGACTGCTGCCCCAGCATAGATGTCGACCTCAATGACATGCACGCCCCAAGCACCCCAACATCCGTCAGACTGGTGTGAGTCTGCTGCACACTCTCCCCCAAAAGTATGGTAGATGCATCTCGATCCGTACGAGACTCCTGTGCCACCCTGGGCCTCCATCGGTCGGAGCCGCAAGTGGCACCGTCCAAGGACGTCGTGCCTGCGCTCCTCCTGATGTCACCTGCTGCTGTGGAAGGTCTAGATCCAACATGGACGATGAAAGGCAACTCTCCACCATGAACGCCATGTCAGGGTCGGACTCCACGCCATGTGCTGTCAGCATATCATCTGAATCTGCCTGAGCTGACGCTCGGGCAGCACGGCTCTGCGCGAGTGAGGATCCTGTCGCTACGGTCACATCAGGCAATGCACGGTGACCACACTCCCCCTCGACAGGTACAGCAACGAAGGCCGAGGAGGTGGAGGATGTATCAAAACATGCACAAGCACGGCATACAGAGCGCTGATGTCGACGTCACGAAGTCACTCGACTGGAATGACTGCATGAAGACATGTCATTGCGAGATGGCGTCGTGGTCGCAGCAGAGTGGAGGATCGAAAGGATGGTGGCAGCCTGGGATTCGCTGGCAGATGGGGCTAAAGGTACACCGTCAAATGAGGAACGAGGAGAGGATGGAGGAGATGTGATCGAAGAGGCCGTCGATAAACGCGTAGCATAAGCACGCTCAGTGACGACGAGGTCACAAAGTCGTTGCAGCGTCTGCCAGAGGCCGTGGATCTCAACGAATATGCTTGACAGAGGTCCAGCTAGGGGATCTACCAACGCCGGCAGATCCGTATGCTGTGGAGGACGCAGGCTCGAACGAGGTTGTAGCCAAGGTGGATGCCAGTCTGGAGGGGGCGTCCAACAGCGACGCCAACCATGACGTCCATCACCACAGTAGTAGCAGGCGAACGTGCAGGGCGCCTGCTCATATGTCCGCGCACTCATCTCGTGCGCTGGACGATGGATAGGTACCGAGGGCACCTACTCCCGATGGTAAACACCAAGCCACGGGAGAGAATGAGGCCAGTAGGTATTGTCGGCGTACGGGTCAGCAAACGTGACCAGACTGGACGAGCTGCACCACCACAGCACGCCCGGAGACTATAGTCTAACTATCTGCGGCCACTAATGCTGCTGCCACTAATACAGCGAAGAGTGCTCCAAGACGAAAAGGGGTGGCAGCTGCAAGTGTGGCCGCTGCTCCAAGCGGTAGACCACCGAGCCCTCGGAGATGGTAAGACTCAAATCCGTGATCGTTCCTACGGGGTCAAGTGTGCGCACCTTTCCACAAGCCCCAGTGAGACGCCGATCCAGGACGCGTCTCAAAGCGGAGATCGTCGTCGACGACAGTCCGCTGTCGGCTGAGAAGGCGAAACTGCAAGCTCTCGCGCAGTCGCCGCACTGTGTAGTCCTCGACACTCCACCGCCTGATTGAGCTATTGCGGCTATGAAGCTGCAGCTGCTGCGGCGGTGGTAGTTGGAAGATTATCTTTTTTGTCGTTATTCTCTAGCCCTCATGCCCCCCTTTCTGTTTTTTTTCCTTTGCCTTGAGCTAACCCCTTTTTTTTTGTTGCCCTCAACTGTCACCTTTCTACTCTCTATCTCGCTTTTTTCAGGCTTCTCGTCGCTGTTTTTCTTTTTTTTCTTTAATTTTCCTTTTTTTTCTCTCACCCCAGGTTTGCCCGTCACCCGATTCTGGATTGCCCCCTAGAATGGGGGCAGGTCAGGATGGAGGGGGGATCTAAAAAAAAAGGGCAAGGGGCGATTTCAGATCGCCCCCCCCCCCTCACTTCTTGCTCGCTCACCAAAAAAAAAAGCGAGCAAGCGAGCGAGTGAGCCAGTGAGCGAGTGAGTGGGAAGAGGATAGAGGGTGGGGGGGGGCACTCCGTCCCTCCCTCCGTCCGTCGGCCGATGGGGCCGACGGATCCGACGGCCCCCTCCGAGGGGCCCCTCGGAGGGGCTCGACAGGGCCCTCCGAGGGCCCCCTCGAGGAGGGGGAGAGGGGGAGAACGGGGCCGACGGGCCCCCTCCTCGGAGAGGCCCCCGGATGGGGTCGAGGGGGCTCCTCCGAGGGGGCGGGGGCCCTCACAAGAGGGCTGCGAGGCCCTCCTGCAGCAACAGCTACAGCGGCGGCTACAGCTGCTGCGGTTGCTGCGGTTGCTGTTGCTGCTGCTTCCGCCGCTGCTATTGCTGCTATTCTGCGCAGCAGCAGCTGCTGCTGTTGCTCGATGCTGCCGCCGCTGCTGCTACTGCTGCTTCCACCGCTGCTGCTGCTGCTAAACTACGCAGCTGCTGCTACTGCTGCTTGCTGTTCCCGCGGCTGCCGCTTGCTGCTGCCACCGCTGCTACTTGCTGCTGCACGCTGATGTTGCTGCCGCCGCCGTTGCAGTGGTTGCTACTGCTACTGCTATGTGATGTTGCTAGTGACGCCGCTGCTGCACCGGCTGATGCGCTACTGTAGCTGTTCTTGCTACTGCTGCTCCGCCGCAACTGCACTGGCTGCTGCTGCTGCGACCGCTGTTGCAGTGGCTTCTGTTGCTCCTGCTTTTGCTGTTGCCGCCGAAGTCGCTAGTGCTGCTGTGTGCAGCTCACCGCCCCTGTGGCGTTCACATGCAGTCGCTTCGCGCTCCCTCACGTTGCTGCCGACGTGGTGCCACGTGGTGCGTTCTCTTCGCGTTACTTCCACTGCTGCTGATTCTGCTGTTCACACGTCCCCCAGTGCTCTGATACCAAATTGGAGATGATTTTTAGGGCATGCAGGCCCATGCAAATACAAACATGAGCTCTGTGTGTGAATGCGATGCAAGACGGCAAGAATTTGGCTAAGTCTGGTACGCTGAATACTAAAAACAAGGAGAGTTTACAAATGAGCCCCTAGTCGGCTTTTATAGGGGCGTCGGCAAGTAACCGCACTGGGCCGCGTCACCCCTGCTGAACCCAAATGAGTTAACAGGGAGAACACTCTGCATACATGATGACAGCAACAAAGGTGGTCTCCTCGAGGCACCAGAACAGCTCTCCAAGTGCCCGGGTCTTGACCACCGAGAAATTATGAACAGTGCCAAACAAATCTCTGAATCAACATCCAGACATCACAGACGGTTTTTCGAAAATCGGAAGCCCCACAACAGCCATCGGGTCTCCTCGTCGCACCGGTATAGTCCACCGGGTGCACGGGTCTCAACCCACAGAGAAAACTCTCCTAGCTCCCAACAAGCCCACAAGGCTACCAGATTGCATCGACCGCGTCTCGCCGGTGTTGTCGTACGTGCTGGAGAAGTATCAAAACACTCCGAAGGCCTGTCGTGTTGTCACGCTCTCCTCCACCATATACCCCGGATGTGGGTGTATCGGTAAACTAGCAGTGTCACTCGTGACGGGTGGAAGCCACACAAACCAACAGTAACTAACAAGGAAGTATGCAATATACACCTAACACATCGAGGCTATACAATGGTACTCTAGCATCGTTGGCTAGCCAAGCTAGGCAAGTTTAGGCCTCACGAGGTGCCAGAACATGTATCCGAGCGTCTGAGTCTCAGTCGCATGCAAACTATACATGTTTGACATAGGGTCAACAAAGAATCAATTTACTAATGCAGGGTCTTTCGATGTAATGGGTCGAACCTCCAGCTCCTGCTCTGAAGTCGTCGTCGGAGTTCGCAGAATGGAATTCTCAGTCCGCTTCAGGGATTTACCCCCTTGGCAGGATTGAGGGGCAATCGTCATCAACGACGGAGAGCAGGGAGACTCGAGTATTTCGAGTCTCCGGAGGCCCATTTCTGGTTTTAACCCTACCCCTGGTTTTGGGACCCAAACCGAGGGTTTTTACCTCGAACTCGTGTGTTCACATGAGTTATTTTGTTATTTTATGTTGAAGTTCATCGCAAACGAACTTCGATTTACGTTTTGACCATCTGTCGCGAAATCGTCGCGTGCGAGGGTCGCTGGCGATTTCGCACCAATTTCTCTCGCCTCTCGTCCCTCGTCCCCCTCCCTCGTCCTCGCTCGCTCGCTTGTGAGGAGGGCGAGGGCAGGAGGCCACGAGGCCTCGCCCTTGAGGCCCTCGCAAGCCCTTAGCCGCCGATCGGGCTCAGGCCGCGATCGGCGGCTCGCGGCTGGCCGGCTGGTGGCCGGCCGGTCACTCGGCCGGCCGCCGGCAGCCAGCTGGCCGGCGGCCAGCGATGTGGTGGCCGTCGGCCAGCCTTCGCTGATGCGAGGGGTGGTGTGCAATCACCCCCCTTTCAGCGAGGAGGGAGGGCCGAACCGGCCCTCTTGCTGCATTCGAGGTTTCGGTACAAACCACCATGTACCCGGGTCTTGACCACATTGAGAGTGCACATCCTGCCAGAGACAACATGCGGCAAATCTCAATGGCACGTCTAGGTCTCTTGGAGCACTAGCACAAACCACCAAGTGGCCGGGTCTCGACCACAGAGAAAACACTATCAAACATGCATGGGTGAACTAGGCGGCTGGAATGCACCATACGTGTCAGAGAATGAGCAATGTAGCTATTGGAGAACCATCAGCAGAAATCAGGAAGCTCTCACTACACAAGACTTAACAATCGGACAACTCAAAGCCCATACACCAACATCTCCCACCTTTCCCCCTGTCCCAGTTTCCGCACTTTGACACTGACCGACTTTGCATAGGTGATGCAAAAGTAGGGAAATGATGGAGGCAGCTGATGTGTGACCGAATGCAGCATGTGTCAATGCCGCATTGCTTTGTGTTTCAGGGCACGCTTGGTGCGCGTCAAAAGGGCTATTAGAAAGGGCTTGATAGGATGTAACCAACCTCCTACTTTTTTTCAATCGAATGCCAGCTAGATTGTGAGTTTTGATTTTGCTCTGATCCAAATTGATTCTTTATCCATAAAATTCGGAGATGGATTTGGTCCGTTCTACTTCTGGTAGAATACTTTGTGTGGTGAGCATCACTTTTTGTGGTGCATTGGTGACACATCCTAGTGCACCTTTCAAAGCTTCCTGCCTGTTTACATGTGATTGAGATCAAGTTCTTGTCAGAGGCCCTGAAGGTGAGAAAGCACTAGCCAGTGTTGCCAGTCAGACTGGAATGTCTTTTGGGGCAGCTATGTCGGGACTTCGTACAACGGTTGGTGACAAGAGGCCCTTCGTGCTTGGAGACGTCTTTTCTTGCGTTGTGAGGAGAACAAAATGTGGGAGCAAAGGGATGTAGTGGTGCAAACACAACGCATTTCCCTTGCTGGCATCTGTGCTCCCTGTGGCATTCTCCATGCTTTTGGGATCTTGCACAATCGAGCATGGCTCGCTGATCATATGTGTTCGTCTATGCCTCCACAGGGGCATGTGATCTTTGGTCTCTGTGATCTGTGCAACTTCGCCCTAATGGATGACTGGAACTGATCTTGCTTTCTGACCACTGTGCTACACCAAGGTGGTGACTACTTCAGTACAATGATTGAATCTTTATTTGAGAGTTGCACATGGACAGCGCGTTGTCATTTTTTATACCGTCGTTGCTTGGGCGCTGTTCGGTTCGGATTTGGCTTGCATCTGAAACAAAACAAAGGCCAACAATTATAAGCATTTTGTTTGGACCAGTTCGTGTTCGTTCATCCAATCCAATCCGAACATTTTCCCCATGAAACCATACACAATCTCATCCAAATCCAGATGAGAACGGGGTTGGTTCCAATTCATGTAAGGTTTTCCAGGTTCATGAAGATCCGATTTGATTTTTGATCAAATTCCCAAGCTTCGTGTGTCAATGCTTGTTGGATTGTACCAGCGCATGCTTCGTACAGAACAATGCATGCCTTGTGTGTGTCAAGGCATGTTTGATGTGTTTTAGTGCATTCTTACTTTGTGTGAATGATTGCTTTGTGGACGTAAGGCATTCTTGGTATTGTTCTTGCGTTTGTAAATAGTTTAAAAAACAAGTGACCTCTTGAGTGCAACCGAATGAACATTCTGGCAAGGAACAGAGCACGTTGGAGCTCTATGGTAAAACTGCAGTCTCAAGCTTCCTTGTTACTGTTTGTGCAATCCACGCTAGAGCACAAGTGGCATGATGGCATTTAACAGTTACACTACATGAAAATTTGAAGCACATTGAAGCTGTTAATGCTTATGAGACCATGTGTGTTTCCGCTAAATAAACTCGTGTTGTTTTTGTACTTGCCTTGCATTCTAGTGCATCTGCTAACTAGTCTACGTTGTCATGTTAGTGAAAGCAGAGCTAGGAAGCTTCTAGCAATGTTGATACTCTCATGGTATTAGAGCAAGAGGACACTTGTTGCTCAGTTCCACATTAGAAACGCAGTACCGGCAGCAGCAGTGATGGTGACCGTTGCTGTCACAGTCGTGGGAGGCCACACCACCTCTTGGTTATCTGCTGTAGCACACAACAGCAGTAGAGACACTGCCATGAGGTCAGTAACAGCAGCATCACCACACCATCATGACGAGTGGACGGCAGCACTAGAAGCAACAACCTGAATCGCTACAACTGCCACAGCAATAGCACCAATGTGAGAGCAGGGTTGTAGTAGCATAGCAACACCATCAGCCACAGTAGCACAGCAGCGCAGCCGTGGTAGTAGCAGCTGCACAGAGCATGAGTAGCAGCAGTAATAGCGCGGCACTATGGCGGCATCCACATGGCAGCGACACTAGCATGGCAGCGGAGTAAATATAGCAGTGGCTGCAAAAGCAGCATCAGCCACCGCCGGAGTAGCGGAGGCGTAGTAGCGCAATAGCAGCAACAACGAAGGTAGTAGAGCAATAAGCAGTAGGAAGGCAGTGAGGCACCGAGTTAACTTCAGTGCACTGTAAGCAGCAGGTACACTAGCAATTGTAGAAATGCAATAGTGGTAGTAGTATTGCAGTATTAGCAGCAATAGCATGAGCGATAACATAATTACGCGACTACGTTGTTGCACTCCGCTGGTCTGTATGGTAGTCACATGCAATGCAGCTTCCATGGCATTTGTGCAGTTGTGCTCCTATGCAAAAGTAGCGCAGCAATAGCAGCTGGCTGCAACAGCCATAGCTGTTGCAACAAGAGGGTTGACGAGGTCAACCTCGCCACTTGTGCACGAAGCTGTGAAGAATCTGTGCAAGAGAGAAGAAAATAAAGGCTGACGCGAGACTACCTTCAAAAAGGTTTGTCAGAAAGTTCCAGCCTACCAACACTTGCATTAATTCTATCGATGTCAACACACCCCTGCTAACATCAGTAGAGTGACTTCTGGCGTCGTGGGGACCTTAGCTAATTTTTTGGCCAAGATATCATTTTTCCCAACGTCGCATCTCCTCGATAAATGCATAGGATTTTATTGTTAAGACAACCTTGCCGCCCCAGCTGATACTAAGCGATGCACATGGTGCCGGACGCTGACAAGACAAAAGATCCAACTAACTGTTTAGCATCCTCCATGGGACTGGCAAACCATCAAGTTGGGATTCGGACGGATCCTCGCCAAGGCTGAGATTTGGTCCTGAGTTGTTATTGAGACCCATGCGACAAGGACAAGCTGTCTCTGTGTGTTTCACTCCCTCTATCAAGGACTTTCAGAGGTTAAAGTGAACTACCAGAGGCGTGCCTTGCGCATTTATGCAAGCCTCAGGACAAGAACCGAGACACAACTATGGATACTTGATAATGCCATGCTAGAGGTACATCTTAAGCTCGGTAGCCTCTTCTTTGACTTTGACTGTGTGGCTTTCTCCAAGATGTCCAAAACCTTGCAGCTCCTACTCTGGGCCCAACGTTGCTATCTTCAGGCAACACCGGCAAGCGATGCAGCCCGTACACATCAGGAGGGTCGGCTTGTTTCGACAATGATTGCACCCCCTCTGATACCTCTAACCCCATTCATCTCTAGTTCTACCTCAACCAATCCCTACCACTCCCACTCCCTCCTCCACTCCCTTCCAATCCCTTCTTGCACTGGCCACACACAAGAAGAAAGGGAAAAAAGGAAGTGGCATGTGGTAGAAGCACCCAGCGTCAATGAGCAATTGCAATGGATGTTCAGTCCACTACTACAACAAAGATAGCACTCACTCCAACAAAAAGGTGCCAATAGCCCCCTTCACTGCACAAGGATCACCTACTACCTCCAAACGGTGCACACCCAAAGGAAACAGTCCAGCTCCACAAAGGTGGTTCGTACCGCAACCACAACATCAACAAAGCTCCCTGCTTCCCCAGGCACCAATTTAGTCTAGGTGCCTCGAGATCACAGCATCATGGAGCTTTGTCATCTCGTGGTGCTTTGCACTCAAAAGAGGTTGGAATGTGCTGTAACATCCGAGTGATTTGTAGTCAGCTTGTCCTACTGTGTTCGTCGTCCATGATGACACTTGCAAGAAGCTTCGTCAAAGTTTGATACGAATGGACCTACCATCACCTCTTGGCATGATTGTTCACATATTTGTGCTTTCTATCATTGTTTTGAAGCCTATACTAAGTGTTGAGTGGACACACGGTGTCGTGTGGCATGTTGCTTAGCATCGAAAACAGGTCATGAGACGAGTGGTACCTGCATCATCAACTCCGTTGTCACCCATAAATGGCGTATCGTCGTGGAGACTTTGTTGTTCTTGGTCAGTTGAAGTCTGTCCGATGTGTTTGCATGGGATCTGGTGAGTCCTTTTCGTTCAAGGGAGGCAAGGTTGCACGGTTTGATGGTCCTTCCGGCCCATCACCCTCCAATTTGTTGTTTGTCCCTACTCTTAAGCTTAGCCAACCCTCATTTTGTGGATGGGTTTTTACATTGAGAACTCTGCTGACACTGCCATAGAGACTACTTACAACAATCATGCCATAGTGCTCCTTACCTCAATTATAGAATATTTAGATCATGGTGCTTGTTGTGTTCCTTTCCTTTTCTCTCCTTTGTCCACAACAATGTGTGTGTTTGTCCCTAATGCTCTCTCCTATGTGCACTAATGCTTGCTGCATCGCCAACTTTGCCATGTGATCTCAAAAAACGTGTCCAAGATCATTTGGACACATGCAGCCTTCGGTCTTTATGTGGTCTTTTTGGAGAATCCGCCCAAGACCAACTACCTTCTCACGCTCATGGTAGAAAGCATCGTTGTACCTACCCCGACTCCACGTCACAAGCACGTTGTCCGTTGGAGCCGATCCACTCGGATGTTCTCCTTCCTTTTCCATTCAAGTCTCTATTCTTATTGGGATCAATACACGCTTACCATGATTGCGACTTCACCCATATATGGTGTGCCTCTATCCTTCACCACAAGAGTGATGACGTTCTGGCGGTGCACCTATGGCTCAAGATGGCTAAGCGTCATGCTCATCACACATTACACTCATTTGGACGGATTGTGTTATGTGAGTTCCTAAGAATGATGGACACATTCTTTTACAAGCACAATGGTTTTGACTAGTCCTCTGGTCCTAGTACGCCCTAACAGACCAATGTTTTTAAGGGTTGGAGCCGCACCATGGAGGATTCCGTACGTGCTATGCAGTTTGAGGGAGGTCTTCCTTAGTCCTTCCCCATTATGGACTTCTCCTCCATGACGTGGATTTGGAACCGTCTGTTGCAATGTCCCCTGCTAGACCATGTCACAATGCATAATCTGTGGTTCGGCCATCACACCAACATTCATCTCGCTCACATCTAAGGCTCCCTGGCCTATTTCTAGTACATCTAGGACCAGTGGGGATCCAAGTCAGGTTCGCATCTGTTCCCAACATTTCTTTGCAATTGAAGGCCAGGCTACCTTGTGATCTTGTTCACCAGTTTATTGTTGAGTCTGGATACAATCTCTTCTTTTTGCCTCTCAAAAATCGAGACATGTCCAACATCCTGTTATCGACCACCAACCGCATTCCCACTTATGTTGCTTCTTGGCAGATGGGTGAGTCTAGGGCTCTGGATGGGTCTTCAAGGCTTCCTGAAATGTGGTCCGGTCTCCAGCTTATGAGGACCTGGCCATTGTGGTTGTAGGTCTACTGACCTCCTTTGTTTCCACTGGCATGCCTTTTCTATTCCTTCATCACTCATCACTAATACGCCTGGCCATGTGCCTCTGCCGGTCTTCACTCGTACACCTCACCTTGTGCCAGCCTTAGCCTGCACCAGCACACCTGCCTTTATGCCTATATCAATCCTCACTGGACCACCTTATCATGTGCCTGCATCGGTTTCCACTCATACACCAGACCGTGTGTCTGCGTCCATCCCAAGTGGAACATCTTAACTTACATGTACGTCACTCTCCAAAACACACTTTACAGGGTGCCCATGTCAATGAGTGTCCCTCCACTCTCACCTGTGTTTGTGCATCTCGCCTCTCTTGCGCCTCTGCATGCATAACATACAATTGTACCCTCCTAGCCTATCCGCAAGCCTGTAGCCCCTCGAAGTGCATCCCCATCGCTTCCTTCGTAGCCCAAGGTGAGCACCACAAGGTGAGCCCTGTGGTCATCTTTGGACACTAGCCTCCATGGCTCACCGAGCTGCTAACTCGATGCTTTGACATCATGCTCGTAGTGCTTAGAGGTGCGCCTGGCACAAAGGTCCATGGCCTTGGCATCTAGGCAAACTACTCTGAGGTACAACGAGCATACCCGGTCTGTCAAAAGATGATCTCTCTTGCGTTCTTTGCTCCTCAAGATGTCACAACCGACCTTTTCATGTGTAGATCAACTCTCAACGCATGTGTCCTAGCCACCCAGAGCTCCCCCTTGACTATGCTTGTTGTAGACACATTTTCGCAAGCAATTTTAGCAGAGGACGTAGCTTCATGGTTTGTGTTGAAGACATCTGATAGCGTCTCCTCTGTTGGAGGCCGTAAAGGAGGATGATGTATTCCTCAAGGCTACCAACATGATGAAGGACCTTGGTCCATCAATTCTACTCCTTACGATGGAGAAATCACATTGTCACAGACCATGGACACGCTTAGTGCGCTAAACACGCTATACCCGTGTTATAAGGGAGTGATTCGCTCACCTTCTTGGTGTCATTTACGTGGCCTTCACACCCATCACACCAGACGAACAAGATGCCCAAAAGGTGGATGATCCAGCACAATTAGAGAAGACAGCGGATGTTATGGTGTAACTATGCCTCATTGGCTCTTTGATGTACTTGGCTACAACCACTCAGCCCAAGGGGTGATCTACGTGGTCTCCACACAATCAGACAACTTTTCATGGTAGTCGATGGCTATAAGGATGGTGGCTAGGCATGGAGACCTAATGGACGTTATTGGGCAAGATACGTGTTCTTACAGAGTGGGACTCTTCTGTCGTAGCGCACTTGCGGGCAAGATTGCACTGTGATCATTAGAGGGAAAGCAAGTTGGTTTAGGGACTGAGGCTACTAAGACGTTGTGGCTGCATGGTTTGTTTTTTCATTTGCATCAGTATATGCTTTCCATCGTTATGCATTGTGACAAAGAGATTGATCTTGCCATCTTGATTTTCTTATGTGTTTCATGCACTTACAAATACTATTGTGATTCATCATCACTTAGTGTGTGATTTAGGAAGGTGATATCCGTTGTTGGGGTCGACACGAAAATGCAGCGGGCTGACTTCCTGATTAAGGTGTTGCCGTGCTGAAAGTTCATGGTAGATATCTAGTTTTCCCGGCTTTGTCCCATGCCTGAGAGTGGCAAAAAGTGGGATGTGTGCATATCAACTTTTGAGCATCTCGTTTGCGCACACATGTGAGTTATGCATAGGTATGGCCATGCAAAATGTCCGGACATTATGAAATGTTGTTGTGTGAGTCATCCCCGTCTGTACACTTACATGATTGAGACTCCTCAGTTGTGCCAATGCATGTTCACATCCATAATGCCGCTCTAGTTGGCTTTGAAGCATCGTCGAGCAGTGATGCACCCGTCAGCACTTGTAAGAGAGCCAACTGTTTGTTTCAAATACTTGCTCAGGCACACCATCGTTTCTCTACAGCATCGAGACTTGTCTTCGTGATTTGAACTTCCGACTGTTTTGCTTTTTTTGCGTTATATCCACTAGTCGATGCCGGATTCATGCATGTATGTTGTAGTCACGTTTGGTTGAAGATTATGCATCCATAGGTTTAGTAGGTTATGCACCTGGATTCTTCTGCACTGTATTACAGCTAAAACATGGTGTTGAAGTAACTTTAATGATGAATTGATCTTGCACTTTCGTCACCCGTCGTGAATCGTTGCACGTACTTACGTTGTGAGCTTGTGAATCATCATCTCTCTGCAAAATGAATCTGTTGAAGCTTATGGTACTATGCATGCCTCACTATGTTGTTCTTGTACCTGCTTGTAATGCTAGTTTGTCACCTGACAGGACTGTGTTGTCAGATCAATGACAGTGAAGCTACGAAGGTTTCAGCCATCTTGTCACCAAATCAGTCGACTCAAACTCTACCAGGATCCCGTTTAACACTTCACACGCAAACATGTACCTCTACCATGACTTTTCAAAGTGAGAAGGGCACAAAGTTAATGGAAACTGTTGATGAAGAAAAGAAAAGGAGTCTCTCGTCATGTGGAAGGGTTATGATGCAATACATAAGATCAGGGAGCCCTTCGACAACCTACACGTTGTTGATAAAACAAATAAGCAGCTGCTTTTTTCTCTCGTAATGCACGCGGACGCCGAGTCTACATTGGGGGGGGGGGGGGTACATTGGTGACATACACGAGTGCCTGAATTCCAAGCATGGACACTTATATCCTCGTATTCATTGCCTAACATGAGTCAACCTTCAATCAAGGGAGTTTCTGCCAACTTCATCTACTTTCGGTGTTTTGTTTCAGTCGGTTCTCACAGGTTCTTCTACTCAATAGTGGTTTCGAAAATGCTATCAAGAATTGCTTTGATGTTTTGATACTACGTGGCCGATTTCTTGACGTCATTAAACTTTTATACACCCGACTCTCGGCTGAGATTCTCGATAAAGCTGGTCACATGAAGGTGTCGCAAGTGCAACTTGACTTGCGCATCCAAGATCCAAGTTTGCGCTGTCATTGCATTTCTTAGTTTGGACATGTGCTCGACAGTTTCAACACTATGTTTAAAGCACATTCATGATATGGCCATCAAGTTGGGTTGTAGTCCTTGTCGTGATTATGATTCCATGTTTTGTTTTTACATCGAGTGCAACTGAGATGCTGACTTGTATGGAAGTCATGTATACCCAATTTGGGATCAAATAGCTAACTTACCAAAATTGCATAAAAAAAGAATGCCAAACAATATCTCACACAGAAAATGATGCTTATGACGATTCCACATAGAAGATAATGAATGTAACAACAATTTAGAGAAAAGAACAGACGCTAACATCACATAGAAACTACGGAAGGAACCCTCAAAACCTAAAGAAGTGTTATGCAACATCAATACATTATATGTGGTATGATTGTTTGCCCCCTTGTCTCCACGGGAGGCCTTGCATATGGACTTTAATTTGTATGAAGAGCTTTTCTTGGGCGATGCCTTATACCGAATGCCTTAATGTTGCCATGATTGGCAGGAAAAGGCGGCAAGGAGCCACATTGTTGTCTCACCAACGTTCTTGAGGTGTCATGAGAGAGAAAATGTACAATTTATAAATATCAATGTAGCAACGTAGCATATATTGTAGAAATGTCCACAGAACCACATCGATGGTTTCTTGATCTTGACATTTCGTCAAAACGAGCATGTTTACTCGGGAGGGTGGGAGTAAGGCTCACTTAGGTCGCGCAGACCGGTTTTTGCTCTGCATCGGGCTGATTTTGACATGATGTTTTTAGGAGGATGTATTTTGAACAATTCTCTCTTGCGATGAGGCAATCTTGTGTCCGTTTCTGTCGAGTGTTTATGAAAACGTGCTCGAACGAAGCTAGAAAACTTGACCCTTTTTCATGTCGATGGTACCAGATTATCTTTTGGTTCCATACACTACCCACAAAATCTCATGGGATATGTAGTAATGCTATTGTTTTAAGACGTGCGAATGCTTTTTTGGAAAACACATGTGATATGGCAACGACCATCGTTTGTTTGATTAAAAGGACAAGAGTACATCCGGAACATCATGATAACTGGAACGGGATAGGTTTTGTCATTGGTCGCGTCTTCCATGGATGGACCCGTACCACTGTTGTTTTCTTCAACTAGAGATTCCTTCGTGCTTTCATCTTGTGGGTATATATTGATCAAACCACGTGCCTTTGCTTACCAGCGTGCTAGCCATGCAGAAATCGTGGCCGTAAGAAGCACACGCAATTTGTTAGGAATGTGCTCGCCATGTTTCTCACATGTGATATCATGACAATATCGACGTTCGGACGCTCGCATGTATGGCATACACAGTCATGCGCGGTGCAAATACATCACCTTGGCAAAGTTTTCCCCATGATATGATTGTTGCCACTCACCGTTCATCGGCCTATTGTACTATTGTGTTTTTTCCATGTCTGATCTGTGGCACATGCTGTGGTCAAGCATGTGACGACTGGTAGATCTGTTGCACACTTTTGTGTTTTCAGTTTATCTGGTTGATTTCACCGTTTCATTTGGCCGATGGATCATCCAAGTTAAGAGCGGAAACAAGCCAAACTCGTTCAGTCCCTACGGTCGGATCGGGAAAAGGTGGGAAACATCGCACAGAGCAGAAGGTGACGGAGAAAATGCTTGGACAGTGTTTCTGGCTCCGCGTATGATGAAAAATGACTTGGTCAACAGAGAGGACGATCGCCGTCAAAAGTTCTTCTTTCCGGACTACTTCTCAAGTAGAATTTGAGTCAGTACCAATGAGGAAGTACGATCAACGACCTTCATCGCTCCTGGCAGATCGTCGCGAGAATAGGCAAGCTTTCTCTGTTCTTCCATCCAGCAACTGGATACATGAACGGCCTGGATTTCAGCCTGAACATCCCTCAAAGATTGCCATCTGGCGATGGATCTGAGCCGTTCTCCGTTTCGTTTGGAGCATAAATTCGATTATTCACCAATGAAACTCGATTTCTACGATTCCCAGAGGGACGCTCACCGTGCATCGTATTCAACCATTGGATGATGGCTGCTTCGATTCCGGCACCGGTTGTTCGACATCTTTTCGTTTTCCTTATTCACTTGCTATTCGATACTTCCCAGCCGTGCCCACTGTCTTGCCATACCAAACGACTGACTGCAAAGTAATGACTACGCAACCCAAGGAGGATTGAAACTTGCGGCTGCGTTTCCGCGCCGAGCAGGCTGCATGGTGACGTGGCGAGGGTTGCCGATCGCCTCAAACCACGGACGTTTCACGAGGCGAGCGCTAGGGCTTCGTGTGACGTGTGTCAAGTCAGCTCACGTGCTTACTTTCGGTTTCCTGGCTGTCATGTCACGCCGACTCCACAAAGTCTGGGATTTTGGATAGGAGGGGCCTCGGTCATGTCCTCCGTAGGGGCAGGGCGCCCAATTCGGCCATTCGCTGACACGCCATTCCATTTGGCTGTTGGGGGTACGGTCAGCAGCTGCGAATGGAGGTGTGTCCTGCCCGAACAAAAATTGCTGCCTACAGGCGACGCGTGATCTCTGATTGGTGGATCGATCATTTCCAGTTTAACGATTCGCAATCGAGATCACGAAAGGATTTCCTCGAAAGAGCTCTTATCCCTCAGTTGCAAAACATATCTAACGGATATAATCATTCTATGACCTCCACATACGGACACGATTGAGAAATGAACGCGCTTCCGAACGGTGCCAGATTGCCTTTTTCTCCCTGAACAGTGTCAACCCCGGTGTTGTCCCCGTCTCGCCTCATCGGCCTCCCGGCGAGGCTGGCCTGCCTACGAGCCGCACGCATGGGCTGTAATATTTAAATGTTACGTTTTCCTCGAACCTCTTGGTTTGCCTGAGATTTCTGTAACTCTTAATGCGTCCAGTATCCACTTTTTCTTTGGAAGCAGTTACAAACTTTCGATTTCGTTGGCCGATCGGCATCGCCAGCCCCCTGCAGTTCTTTACCGAGAAAAATGCAATAATAGCAGGGTTTTGAAAAGGGCACACAAAAATGTCACTTTTCTGTCGGGGCACACAAAAATGTCACTTTTTCCGAGGGGCACGCAAAAATGTCACTTTTTCTGCGGGGCACGCAAAAATGTCACTTTTTCGGAGGGGCATGCAAAAATGTCACATTTTCGGAGGGGCACACAGAAATGTCACAAAACGATCCTGTCACTTTCCGGAGGGGCACACAAAAATGTCACGTTCG
>SZWC01034219.1:6840-18578 GCA_023375785.1 Penium margaritaceum | reverse complement strand
CGGCTGCACCGCATGGGCAAAGGTCCAGGCGGGCGAGGGTGCCGGCAAGCTGGATGCAAGAGCGCGAAAGTGCGTTATGGTGGGCTATGAGACGGCCCACAAGACCTACCGCCTGTGGGACCTGGCACGAAGAAGACTCATCACCAGCCGAGACGTAACCTTTGACGAAAGGAAACCAGGCAAGGAAGAGATGCTTGATCCCACGCAAGCTCCAAAACAGGGAGAGTGGTTGGTGCTGCTGGAGTCAGGAGATCAAGCTCCCGAGAACTCGCAAGTGGTGCCAGTACAGCAGGCCGTGAAGAATAGTGGTGTGGCGGGAAGAGCGGCTGCGCAGGCTGACGCAGCGGCGAGCTCCGATACAGAGTTGGAGACGTCCGAGGCCTCTGAAAACAGCTCGGAGGCCAGTGGCTCTTCAAAAGAAGAAAACTTAACTACAGGATAGCCTGCAGCACAGGAGCAAGAGCATTGCACAGATCCACCATCAATGCAACGTCGCGGCACAAGAAAAAGAAAACAAACTCCAAAGTAGGACGCTGACATCGGAAGCTGGACTGGACTGAGCTGGTCCTGCTTGGCTCAGGGAGAGCCGCTCACTGTGGCTGAGGCGCTGGCAAGGCCCGATGCGGCCAAGTGGAAGGAGGCGGTGGACAGCGAGCTTGCGTCCATCGAAGAAAATGGCACATGGGTGCTGGTGGACAGACCCGCTAACGCTCACGTGGTGGGCTCAAAGTGGGTGCTCAGGTTGAAGCGGAAGCAAGATGATAGCATCGACAAGTACAAGGCAAGGGTCGTGGCGAAAGGATTCTCACAGCGCGCAGGGTCTGAGTACGATGAGACCTTCGCACCGGTTGTCACGTTTGCCTCAATCAGGTCCCTGCTTGCCGTTGCTGCCGCCAAAGACCTTGAGATCCACCAAATGGATGTGAAGACAGCTTTCCTCTATGGGAAGCTCGACAAGGAGGTGCTAATGGAGGTGCCGGAAGGTGTCAAAGCACCCGAGGGTAAGGTGTGCAAGCTGGTGAAGGCGTTGTACGGGCTGAAACAGGCCCCACGGATCTGGTACAAGGAGATGGACAGCTTCATGGCTGAGATCTCCTTTGCACATTGCAGGAATCACCGCAGCGTCTATGTGCGGGAGGACAAACGTGGCTTGCTGCTCGTGGCATTGTACGTGGACGATCTCATCATGTGTTCTTCCTCGCAGGAGGCCCTTACGGACCTCAAGAAAAATCTGGCCAGCAGGTTTAAGATGAAGGACATGGGACCTCTCGAATACTACATCGGGATTGCTGTTCACCGAAACCGCAAAGCAGGCACCATCGAGCTCAACCAGACCAAGTACATCATGGACGTATTGAAGCGCTACAACATGGAGGACTGCAAACCCGTCAGCACCCCCATGCCCTCCGACTGCAAGCTCTCCTCCTCCATGTCACCAAGCAACGAGGCAGACCGGCGGGAGATGCAAACCATTCCGTACCAGTCCGCGGTTGGGAGCCTCATGTACGCGATGGTGGGAACGCGACCTGACATTGCTTATGCGGTGGGTCAGGTGAGCAGGTTTGTGGCCAACCCTGGGCCAGAACATTGGCAAGCTGTGAACCGAATTTTTCGCTACCTCAAAAAGACTCGGCACGTCAGACTTCAATTTGGAGGTCTTGAAGGATCAGACTTGCTGCGAATGACATGCTACAGTGACGCGGACTGGGGAGGACGGATTGATGACAGGAAGTCCACCTCAGGGTTTGTCTTCTCAACGGTGGTGCGGTCTCGTGGGCAAGCAGGAAGCAAGAATGCGTCTTGCTTTCTACTGCTGAGGCGGAGTACATTGCACTCTCCGAAGTGTGCAAGGAAACGCAGTGGCTTCGGAGTTTGCTTGGTGATATCAAGGCACCACAAGAGGAAGCAACGGTCATCCGCATCGACAACCAAAGTGCCATCGCTATGGCAGAGGACGACATGATCTCCCGGCGTACAAAGCACATTGATATTCGGTACCACTACTCACGTGACCTTGTCGCCAAGGGTGTTGTGGAACTGGAGCACGTCGCAACCAAGAAAATGCTTGCGGACTTCNATGGCTTGACGGACAGGTTGGGCATGCACTGCTCCCTTGGAGTAAGTCCCCCAAACCTTGTTCGTGGTGCAAGTCCAAGTGAGACACCAGAAGTGTAGCACAACGGATAGCATCTTGGACTTAGGAACAACAGGTCCTACGATCGAGTCTTGATGTACGCAGAAGGTTTTTTACCTTTCTAGCACAGGGGAAGTTTCTGAGACATTTCTCCATGCATGAGGAGAGTGTGCCACTTGGCGGTCAGTGGATGTGCCATTTGGCGGATGGTGAGGTGGTGTGGAGTGACCACCCAAAAAGTGCCACTACCCACACACCTTAGAAGCCAGGCCTAGGACTATATGTACCAGGCTCATTCCTCATTCTAATTACACAATCTGGCCTTAGATGCTCCTCACAGTGTTGTCCAACTAAGGAACAGTATGAAGAAGACACTGGTTGGTCTAAGCCCCAAGAGTTAGTCTTTGACTAGCACCTCGCGCGAAAGTGACCAAGTGTTAAGTGGACACAGTTGCTAGCAAGTGATTGTTTAGGAACTGCTCAGTGTGGAACCGTGATCCTGAGGGTGATATCTTCTCCTAGCTGAAATGCTAGGAGCGGACGGCAGGTGCTATTGTGTCGGCCCTGTTTTCTAGTCCGTTCGCCTCAGGCCGGTTGACAAATATCGGTTCTCAACTACCAAGTACAACGACCTTCAGTCANCTACCATGCACAATGACCGACCAAAGTAGGCATATGTACTGCCTTTGACCAAAGAAATCCGCTGTGTGTGGTCAACGTTGACAACTCATAATACGAGTCACAAATGGTCACAGGGGGAAACAATGGTTTGGGAACACCAAGTATCAAATAGCAAGCACAAGGGGCTTCAATACGCTATGGCACGGTGTGGAGACCATGCACGATGACCAACCAAAGTAGGCATACGTCACTGACCATGCCCAAATAATGTCACTAAGTGTGGTAAACTTTGACAACTCATACCACGAGTCACAAATGGTCAGGGTGGTAGATAATGGTTTGTGAATACTAGGTATCGACTAGCAAATACAAATACCTTCAATATGTAGTGGCACAATGTGGCTTCAATGCACAGTGACCAACCAAAGTATGCATATGTCACCGACCATGACGAAAGAATTTCACTTCATGTGGTCAACGTTGAAAAGGGATAATAAGAGTCACAAACTGTCAGAGGGGAAAACAATGGGTTGGGAACACTAGTTATCAACTAGCAAGTAGAAAGACCTTCAACAAGCAGTGGCATGGTGTGGCTAGCATGCACAGTGACCAACCAAAGGATGCATACATCACTGACTACGACCAAATATGTCCACTATGTGTGGTCAACATTGACAACTCATAACACGAGTCACAAATGGTCAGAGGGAGACACAATGGTTTGGGAAGCCTATGTATTGACTAGAAAGGACCAAGAACTTCAATACGCAATGGCACGGTGTGGCTTATATGCACACCAAACAACCAAACTAAACATATATCACTGATCATGACCAGAGAATTTCAATATGGGTGGACAACGTTGACCAACCATAACACGAGTCACAAACGGTCAGGAGAGGAAACAATGCTATGGGAATATCGTTTATCAACTACCAAGTACAACGACCTTCCGTCAGGAGTAGCACAGTGTGGCTACCATGCACAATGACCGACCAAAGTTGGCATATGTACTGTCTTTCACCAAAGAAATCCGCTGTGTGTGGTCAACGTTTACAACTCATAATACGAGTCACCAATGGTTAGAGGGGGAAACAACGGTTTGGGAACACCAGGTATCACATGGCAAGCACAAGGGGCTTTAATACGTTGTGGCACGGTGTGGAGACCATGCACGATGACCAACTAAAGTAGGCATATGTCACTGACCATGAGCAAATAATGTCACTAAGTGTGGTAATCTTTGACAACTCATAACACGAGTCACAAATGGTCAGGGTGGAAGATAATAATTTGTGCATACTAGTTATCGACTAGCAAGTACAAACACCTTCAATATGTAGTGGCACAATGTGGCTTCAATGCACAGTGACCAACGAAAGTATGCATATGTCACTAACCATGACCAACAAATTTCACTTCATGTGGTCAACGTTGAAAACGCATAACACGAGTCACAAATGGTCAGAGGGGAAAACAATGGGTTGGGAATAGCAGTTATCAACTAGCAAGTACAAAGACCTTCAACAAGCAGTGGCATCGTATGGCTAGCGTGCACAGTGACCAACCAAAGGATGCATACGTCACTGACTATGGCCGAAAACGTCCACTATGTGTGGTCAACATTGACAACTCATAACACGAGTCACAAATGGTCAGGGGGATAGACAATGGTTTGGGAAGCCTATGTATTGACTAGAAAGGACAAATAACTTCAATACGTAGTGAAACGGTGTGGCTAATATGCACACCAAACAACCAAACTAGGCATATGTCACTGATCATGACCAGAGAATTTCAATATGGGTGGTCAACGTTGACCAACCATAACACGAGTCACAAATGGTCAGAGGGAGAGACAATGGTTTGGGAAGCCTAAGTATTGACTAGAAAGGACAAAGAACTTCAATACGTAGTGGCACGGTGTGGCTAATATGCACACCAAACAACCAAACTAGGCATATGTCACTGATCATGACCAGAGAATTTCAATATGGGTGGTCAACGTTGACAACTCATAATACGAGTCACAAATGGTCAGAGGGAGAGACAATGGTTTGGGAAGCCTAAGTATTGACTAGAAAGGACAAAGAACTTCAATACGTAGTGGCACGGTGTGGCTAATATGCACACCAAACAACCAAACTAGGCATATGTCACTGATCATGACCAGAGAATTTCAATATGGGTGGTCAACGTTGACAACTCATAATACGAGTCACAAATGGTCAGAGGGAGAGACAATGGTTTGGGAAGCCTAAGTATTGACTAGAAAGGACAAAGAACTTCAATACGTAGTGGCACGGTGTGGCTAATATGCACACCAAACAACCAAACTAGGCATATGTCACTGATCATGACCAGAGAATTTCAATATGGGTGGTCAACGTTGACAACTCATAATACGAGTCACAAATGGTCAGAGGGAGAGACAATGGTTTGGGAAGCCTAAGTATTGACTAGAAAGGACAAAGAACTTCAATACGTAGTGGCACGGTGTGGCTAATATGCACACCAAACAACCAAACTAGGCATATGTCACTGATCATGACCAGAGAATTTCAATATGGGTGGTCAACGTTGACAACTCATAATACGAGTCACAAATGGTCAGGGTGGAAGATAATAATTTGTGCATACTAGTTATCGACTAGCAAGTACAAATACCTTCAATATGTAGTGGCACAATGTGGCTTCAATGCACAGTGACCAACCAAAGTATGCATATGTCACTGACCATGACAAAAGAATTTCACTTCATGTGGTCAACATTGAAAACACATAACAAGAGTCACAAACGGTCAGAGGGGAAAACAATGGGTTGGGAACACTAGTTATCAACTAGCAAGTACAAAGACCTTCAACAAGCAGTGGCACGGTATGGCTAGCGTGCACAGTGACCAACCAAAGGATGCATACGTCACTGACTATGACCGAATAAGTCCACTATGTGTGGTCAACATTGACAACTCATAACACGAGTCACAAATGGTCAGAGGGAGATACAATGGTTTGCGAAGCCTATGTATTGACTAGAAAGGACAAAGAACTTCAATACGTAGTAGCACGGTGTGGCTAATGTGCACACCAAACAACCAAACTAGACATATGTCACTGATCATAACCAGAGAATTTCATTATGGGTGGTCAACGTTGACCAACCATAACACGAATCACAAACGGTCAGGACAGGGAATAAGGCTATGGAAATATCGGTTCTCAACTATAAAGTACAACGACCTTCAGTCAGTAGTAGCACGGTGTGGATACCATGCACAATGACCGACCGAAGTAGGCATGTGTACTACCTTTGACCAAAGAAATCCACTATGTGTGGTCAACCTTTACAACTCTTAATACGAGTAACATATGGTCAGAGGGGGAAACAATTGGTTGGGAACACCAAGTATCACATAGCAAGCACAAGGGGCTTCAATACGTTGTGGCACGGTGTGGAAACCATGCATGATGACCAACCAAAGTAGGCATATGTCAGTAACCATGAGCAAATAATGTCAGTAAGTGTTGTAAACTTTGACAACTCATAACATGAGTCACAAATGGTCAGGGTGGAAGAGAATGGTTTGTGCATACTAGTTATTGACTAGCAAGTACAAATACCTTCAATATGTAGTGGCACAATGTGGCTTCAATGCACAGTCACCAACAAAAGTATGCATATGTCACTAACCATGACCAACAAATTTCACTTCATGTGGTCAACGTTGAAAACGCATAACACGAGTCACAAATGGTCAGAGGGGAAAACAATGGGTTGGGAACACTAGTTATCAACTAGCAAGTACAAAGACCTTCAATAAGCAGTGGCACGGTATGGCTAGCGTGCACAGTGACCAACCAAAGGATGCATACGTCACTGACTACGACCTAATAAGTCCACTATGTGTGGTCAACATTGACAACTCATAACACGAGTCACAAATGATCAGAGGGAGAGACAATGGTTTAAAAAGCATATGTATTGACTAGACAGGACAAAGAACTTCAATACGTAGTGGCAGGGTGTGGCTAATATGCACACCAAACAACCAAACTAGGCATATGTCACTGATCATGACCAGAGAATTTCAATATGGGTGGTCAACGTTGACCAACCATAACACGACTCACAAACGGTGAGGACATGAAACAATGCTGTGGGAATATCGGTTCTCAACTACCAAGTATAACGACCTTCAGTCAGTAGTAGCACGGTGTGGCTACCATGCACAATGACTGACCAAAGTAGGCATATGTACTGCCTTTGACCAAACACATCTGCTGTGTGTGGTCAATTTTGACAACTCATAATACGAGTCAAAAATGGTCAGAGGGGGAAACAATGGTTTGGGAACACCAAGTATCAAATAGCAAGCACAAGGGGCTTCAATACGTTGTGGCACGGTGTGGAGACCATGCACGATAACCAACCAAAGTAGGCATATGTCACTGATCATGCCCAAAAAATGTCACTAAGTGTAGTAAACTTTGACAACTCATAACACGAGTCACAAATGGTCAGGGTGGTAGATAATGGTTTGTGAATACTAGGTATCGACTAGCAAGTACAAAAACCTTCAATATGTAGTGGCAGAATGTGGCCTCAATGCATGGTAACCAGCCAAAGTATGCATATGTCACTAACCATGACCAACAAATTTCACTTCATGTGCTCAACGTTGAAAACGCATAACACGAGTCACAAATGGTGAGAGGGGAAAAAAATGGGTTGGGAACACTAGTTTTCAACTAGCACGTACAAAGACCTTCAACAAGCAGTGGCACCGTATGGCTAGCGTGCACAGTTACCAACCAAAGGATGCATACATTACAGACTACGGCCGAATACGTCCACTATGTGTGGTCAACATTGACAACTCATAACACGAGTCACAAATGGTCAGAGGGAGAGACAATGGTTTGGGAAGCCTATGTATTGAATAGAAAGGACAAAGAACTTCAATACGTGGTGGCACAGTGTGGCTAATATGCACACCAAACAACTAAACTAGGCATATGTCACTGATCATGACCAGAGAATTTCAATATGGGTGGTCAACGTTGACCAACCATAACACGAGTCACAAACGGTCAGGACACGAAACAGTGCTATGGGAATATCGGTTCTCAACTACCAAGTACAAGGACTTTCAGTCAGTAGTAGCACGGTGTGGCTACCATGCACAATGACCGACCAAAGTAGGCATATGTACTGCCTTTGACGAAAGAAATCCACTGTGTGTGGTCAACGTTTACAACTCATAATACGAGTCACAAATGGTCAGAGGGGGGAAACAATGGTTTGGGAACACCATGTATCACATAGCAAGCACAAGGGGCTTCAATATGTTGTGGCACGGTGTGGAGACCATGCACGATGACCAACCAAAGTAGGCATATGTCACTGACCATGACCAAATAATGTCACTAAGTGTGGTAAACTTTGACAACTCACAACACGACTCACAAATGGTCAGGGTGGAAGGTAATGGTTTGTGAATACTGGTTATCAACTAGCAAGTACAAATACCTTTATTATGTAGTGGCACAATGTGGCTTCGATACACAGTGACCAACCAAAGTATGCATATGTCAGTGACCATGACGAACGAATTTCACTTCATGTGGTCAACGTTGAGAACGCATAACACGAGTCACAAATTGTCAGAGGGGAAAACAATGGGTTGAGAACATCAGTTATCAACTAGCAAGTACAAAGACCTTCAACAAGCAGTGGCACGGTATGGCTAGCATGCACAGCGACCAACCAAATGATGCATATGTCACTGACTACGACCGAATAAGTCCACTATGTGTGGTCAACATTGACAACTCATAACACGAGTCACAAATGGTCAGAGGGAGAGACAATGATTTGGGAAGCCTATCTATTGACTAGAAAGAACAAAGAACGCAGTGGCACGGTGTGGCTTATATGAACACCAAACAACCAAACTAGGCATATGTTACTGATCATGACCAGAGAATTTTGATATGGGTGGTCAACGTTGACCAACCATAACACGAGTCACAAACGGTCAGGAGAGGAAACAATGCTATGGGAATATCGGTTCTCAACTACCAAGTACAACGCCCTTCAGTCAGTAGTAGCACGGTGTGGCTACCATGCACAATGACCGACCAAAGTATGCATATGTACTGCCTTCAACCAAAGACATCCGCTCTGTGTGGTCAACGTTTACAACCCATAATACGAGTCACCAATGGTCAGAGGGTGGAACAATGGTTTGGGAACACCAAGTATCACATAGCAAGCACAATGGGCTTCAATACGCTGTGGCACGGTGTGGAGACCATGCACGATGACAAACCAAAGTAGGCATATGTCACTGATCATGCCCAAATAATGTCACTAAGTGTGTTAAACTTTGACAACTCATAACACGAGTCACAAATGGTCAGGGTGGTAGATAATGGGTTGTGAATACTATGTTATCGACTTGCAAGTACAAATACCTTCAATATGTAGTGGCACAATGTGGCTTCAATGCATAGTAACCAACCAAAGTATGCATCTGTCACTAACCATGACCAACAAATTTCACTTCATGTGCTCAACGTTGAAAACGCATAACACGAGTCACAAATGGTCAGAGGGGAAAACAATGGGTTGGGAACACTAGTTATCAACTAGAAAGTACAAAGACCTTCAACAAGCAGTGGCACCGTATGGCTAGCGTGCACAGTTACCAACCAAAGGATGCATACATCACTGACTACGGCCGAATACGTCCACTATGTGTGGTCAACATTGACAACTCATAACACGAGTCACAAATCGTCAGAGGGAGAGACAATAGTTGGGGAAGCCTATGTATTGACTAGAAAGGACAAAGAACTTCAATACGTAGTGGCACGGTGTGGCTAATATGCACACCAAACAACCAAACTAGGCATATGTCACTGATCATGACCAGAGAATTTCAATATGGGTGGTCAACGTTGACCAACCATAGCACGAGTCACAAACGGTCAAGACAGGAAACAATGCTATGGGAATATCGGTTCTCAACTACCAAGTACAACGACTTTCAGTCAGTAGTAGCACGGTGTGGCTGCCATGCACAATGAACGACCAAAGTAGGCATATGTACTGCCTTTGACCAAAGAAATCCGATGTGTGTGGTCAACGTTTACAACTCATAATACGAGTCACAAATGGTCAGAGGGGGAACAATGTTTTGGGAACACCATGTATCACATAGCAAGCACAAGGGGCTTCAATACGTTGTGGCATGGTGTGGAGACCATGCACGATGACCAACCAAAGTAGGCATATGTCACTGACCTTGACCAAATAATGTCACTAAGTGTGGTAAACTTTGACAACTCACATCACGACTCACAAATGGTCAGGGTGGAAGCAGATGGTTTGTGAATACTAGTTATCAACTAGCAAGTACAAATACCTTTATTATGTAGTGGTACAATGTGGCTTCAATGCACAGTGACCAACCAAAGTATGCATATGTCACTGACCATGACGAACGAATTTCACTTCATGTGGTCAACGTTGAAAATGCATAACACGAGTCACAAATTGTCAGAGGGGAAAACAATGGGTTGAGAACATCAGTTATCAACTAGAAAGTACAAAGACCTTCAACAAGCAGTGGCACGGTATGGCTAGCGTGCACAGTGACCAACCAAATGATGCATATGTCACTGACTACGACCGAATAAGTCCACTATGTGTGGTCAACATTGACAACTCATAACACGAGTCACAAATGGTCAGAGGGAGAGACAATGATTTGGGAAGCCTATCTATTGACTAGAAAGGACAAAGAACTTCAATACGCAGTGGCACGGTGTGGCTTATATGCACACCAAACAACCAAACTAGGCATATGTCACTGATCATGACCAGAGAATTTCAATATGGGTGGTCAACGTTGACCAACCATAATACGAGTCATAAACGGTCAGGAGAGCAAACAATGCTATGGGAATATCGGTTCTCAACTACCAAGTACAACGACCTTCATTCAGTAGCAGCACGGTGTGGCTACCATGCACATTGACCGACCAAAGTATGCATATGTACTGCCTTTGACCAAAGAAATCCGCTCTGTGTGGTCAACGTTTACAACTCATAATACGAGTCACCAATGGTCAGAGGGGGGAACAATGGTTTGGGAACACCAAGTATCACATAGCAAGCACAATGGGCTTCAATACGCTGTGGCACGGTGTGGAGACCATGCACAATGACCAACCAAAGTAGGCATATGTGACTTATCATGCCCAGATATTGTCACTAAGTGTGTTAAACTTTGACAACTCATAACACGAGTCACAAATGGTCAGGGTGGTAGATAATGGGTTGTGAATAATATATTATCGACTAGCAAGTACAAATACCTTCAATATGTAGTGGCACAACGTGGCTTCAATGCGCAGTGACCAACTAAAGTATGCATATGTCACTAACCATGACCAACAAATTTCACTTCATGTGGTCAACGTTGAAAACGCATAACACGAGTCACAAATGTTCACAGGGGAAAACAATGGGTTGGGAACACAAGTTATCAACTAGCAAGTACAAAGACCTTCAATAAGCAGTGGCATGGCATGGCTAGCGTGCACAGTGACCAATCAAAGGATGCATACGTCACTGACTACGACCGAATATGTCCACTATGTGTGGTCAACATTGACAACTCATAACACGAGTCACAAATGGTCAGAGGGAGAGATAATGGTTTAAGAAGCATATGTATTGACTAGAAAGGACAAAGAACTTCAATACGTAGTGGCACGGTGTGGCTAATATGCACACCAAACAACCAAACTAGGCATATGTCACTGATCATGACCACAAAATTTCAATATGGGTGGTTATTGTTGACCAACCATAACACGAGTCACAAACGGTCAGGAGAGGAAACAATGTTATGGGAATATCGGTTCTCAACTACAAAGTACAACGACCTTCAGTCAGTAGTAGCACGGTGTG
>SZWC01034210.1:0-18589 GCA_023375785.1 Penium margaritaceum | reverse complement strand
TGACACCTTTGCCCCTGTCGGCCGCATGACCTCAGCTCGAGCTCTGTTCGGTGTAGTAGCTCAGCATGACTGGGAACTACACCAGATGGATGTGAACAACGCGTTCCTCCATGGCTCTTTGGATGAGTAGTTCTACGTGGCTCAGCCACCAGGCTTTGGGGACGGTGACAAGGTCTGGCGCTTGCGCAAGTCCTTGTACGGCCTCAAGCAGTCTCCACGGTGTTGGAACCTGGAGATCACTGGCACCTTGACTCGCGCAGGATACGTATAGAGTGAGGCAGACCCCTCACTCTTCATCCTACTGACACCTGAGCGGTTTACTGCCATCCTGGTCTATGTTGATGACCTTCTCATCGCGTCTCCGTCGCTGGAGGCCGTGAAGGAGGCCAAGGCTGTCCTGCAGACCGCTTACAGGATGAAGGACCTCGGTCCTGCATCGGTGTTTCTTGGTATGGAGATTGTGCGAGATCACAGACATCGGACACTGTTGCTGCATCAGGCCCGATACTCACGAGTCGTGGGGGAGCGCTTTAGCGATCTCCTTGGTGCAGTGCCCACTGCTTCCACACCACTCACACCTGATGGGCAGGATGCTCTGAAGGTGGATGACCCTACACAGCTGGGGGAGAGTGGACGTGACCTTGTACCTCCGTCTTATCGGATCTCTGATGTACCTGGACACTACCACGCGTCCCGACATCGCATTCGCCGTCAACCTCCTCGCTCAGTTCTTGCAGGCTCCACGTGCGAGAGCTCTTCACGCGGCTGTGCGAGTGGTACGGTACGTGGTCTCCACGCCGTATCTCGGACTCTGCTTTCGTCGACAGTGTTCGGTGGTCCTTGACGGCTACACTGACAGCGACTGGGCTTGGAGTCCTGACGGGCGCAGTCGCACTGGCTACGTGTTTCTGCTCGGTGGTACCGCTTTGTCTTGGTGAAGCGGGAAGCAGGGCTGCATCGCACGTAGCTCGTCGGAGGCAGAGTATGTGGCTTTGGGGGCAGGGGTTGCTGAGGCAGTTTGGCTGCAGCGCTTGTTTCTTGAGCTTGGGCAGTCAGTACCCGCCATTGTGCTGCGTTGCGACAACCAGAGTGCTCTCGCCATTGGGGAGAACTCTGGTGTTCTTCATGCTCGCACAAAGCACATTGCGGTTGAGCATCACTTTGTTCGTGATCTGGTGGAGCGACGCATAATCTCCATCATGTGGGTTGGCACTGACTTGCAGCGAGCTGATTTCTTGATGAAGGCACATGCCCACGGAAAGTTCCTGGTGGCCATTCGTTCTGTTGGGCTTCGCCCCGTGCGTGACAGTGGTTGAGTGTTGGATGTACGTTGCCGTCTTATCTGTCTGTGTCACTCACTATGTGGTTGTACCAGTGCTGCACGCGTATGGACATGCGTACCATCGGGTCATGGGGGAGTGTTGTGCTTTGTGCCGTTCCTGTACAGTTTACTGTGACCACTCGGCCGTGTCCATACTCGTGCAGATCCCTGAGGCAGGCGGCCCTGGTGACACCGGCGCGACGACAGGCGGCGGACTACCCGTCTGGAGCTGACTGACCACTGTTCCAGAGTCCCAGATGTCACCGGGACTCCTTGTTGTGCCTTGTACGTCTTGCAGGCGCCTTTCGACGGACTGGGCATGAGGCCCATTTGCATGTTTTTGCATTATATACTCGCTGTCAGTCGATGGATGCATGCATGTGACCAGTCGTTGCGTGCGTCTTTTGATTCTGCACGTCTAGGTTCAGACGGCGTAGGATTCTGACATGTGTGCGCAGAGTTACGGCCAAAACAGTGGTTTTGGGCCGGTTTTAGGACAGCTCTTGGACTGCCGCGTGCGACACCCGCCGTGCGCCGCGGCAGGTATTTATACCCTGGACCTGTCAGTTGTCATTTCTCTCTGCATATGCTATATTGAAGCATTCTGACACTTTGACTTGTGTCTCCTAGCCAAACTCTTGCCGTTGTGTGTACGACCTGTGACTGTCTTCACCGTCTGACTAGGCACTGACGCCCGGTCAGCGGCTGTGTTGCTAGGAAGCTTCTACGCACTTTCTCAGGAGGCACGGGCTACGATCAAGGCTCGTTGGGACATGCTCGTTGCAACCAAGGTCCAATCCAATTGGGTGAACGACCCATGCAAGCCAGAGACCATGTGCTAGAAACTAGGTGTTCGCATGCCAACTCCTCGTCCACCAAACACCCCAGGGCAGTGCATGCCTTGGACTTGATGCCCTCGGTGGATGCTTTGGTCATGTTTTCATGTGTTGTTCATCAAACTACCCAAGGGTTTCTTCTTCGCATACCTCTCACAAAATTAATTGAGTGTTGAGCGTTGTCATGTAATGTGAACAACGTCTGATTGTATATTGATAGCAGCATTGACCCCAATGTTGTCATACACTAACTTTTGGAAACACTTGTGGCAGAAGGAATGCACCATGTGTGACAGTGGGTACTCCGATCATGTTCTCCTGATTCTTGCTAGTATGCCCACTTTCATCTTCTCACACGATGATTTTAACTGTCATGATCAGAGAAGTGATCTTTCCAAATCTCTGTCAGCAAGAAACGAGAACAATACGGCTTTGTCATTGCCACGGCGTAAACGATGAACCTTACACTTGGCATACATCTTTCATCTGAGCACGCACTCTATCCGTACACCATGGTGGTCAAAACAGTCCTGTTCCAGACACATTGCAACAAACCATCCTTACCTGTTCAATTAGTACACTACTTCAGTGGAAACAACAATGCTTTGTAAGGATAGCCAATGCGAATGAATACACCAATGAACACAATTGTCATGAACACATCAATGCAATACCTAAGGGTAAGCCTTTCAAGAATGTCAAACGTTTCAATCAAAAGAACAGTGGGGTCAAATAGCCATGGCTAATCCAGACTTGCACATACACAGGGAGACTATGCACGCACGAAATGACTTCACATGCCACACACTCTGTATCCCCCGAGAACTCACACATAGCATCAAAGTATTCCTCCCCAAAGGGTGATGCACACTGACCACTACAGGGATTGGCCACTTGCAATCTAACCCCTGTCTCATCACCATTGTGCAAGCTAAGTGTGCTAAGTAGCAGTCCTATCTCCACGAATGTGTTGTCACTGACTGCTTGTCCCTCTTCTTGGGGCTTTGCCCGTCTCCTCCAGAACATTTTGCTCTTCCTTGTGCTCCTTACGGACCTACCAATGAGGGCCATTGGTGTAACCTGCAATAGCAAACAAACCCATTGGTTAGAAATGTGTACAACTATAATGAAAACTTGAAAACATGCATGGGCAGAAAACTGTTGTTAAGGCTTACCATGCCACATGAGCAGAGGACCATTAATCACGGTGGCGCTGCTTGGGTTGTGCATTGTCCTCATCAGACATGCCAAAGGAAAACTCCCAATCATCCTCCTCCCCACTACCCGAGGGCAGTGAATCTTCTTCTTCTAAGTCCGTGTGAGTGCAGTCACCAGACTCCAAGCTCTCATTCCAAGAGGACTCACTGGAGTCATCTGCATCATCAGGATTGTCCACTTGTGATGTCATGATAACCATGCCTTCAGCACCATCTGCTTCTTCACACTCGGTAGAGTTGCCTGGAGCACTGTTTGCACCCCCTACATCCCTCCTACACCAAGAGCAGCACCACTGTCTCCGCTGCCCGGTCCTCCCGTGAACCTGTCGGACGCTCTCCTGGCACTTCCTCGACGGCGTGCAACATGGCATCTTCCACCTCCTTTGCCAACAGCCAGCACAACGGTCAGCACGCCAGCTGCACCGCCATCACCCCCATTCCCACCGCCAGCAGCTCCACGTACCAGCTCTGTTCCACCGGTCGCACCACCCTCCACACCTTGCCCTCCACTACTCGTACCGGGAGCACCAAGATCAGCACCAGCCTGCCGCGCCTCACCAGCACTTCCACCACTGCCGCCCTTGATGCCTTGAGGTCGACTGCCCGCGCCTCCAGTCAAACCATCTGCTGCCAGTGCCACGGTACCGGCAACAAGCTCCACTCCAGTAGTCTCACTACCCTCAGCGTTGGCTGCCAGCTCTCTTGCGCGTGCGAATGCCACTGCTGCTGGTGATAGTGCCGGTGGGTTGTTGCACTTCCGGGGCGGGTGTCCCCTTTTGCCGCACTTGGTACAGATGCGGTCGCGCTTGCGGCGGGTCTCCCTGTCCATGCGCTTAGAGAGTGGATGCCCATGAGAGCGCCTCACACCCAGCTGGCCCCACCCACACATGGCGTACTGAAGTTCGCGTAGGTTGAAACCCGGCATGGGTGTCCGGTACGTACGTCGCCAGGCCATCTGCGAGAGATTCATGTCAGTTTACAGCACTGGGTTCACGCCTTCATCTAGCATCAGTGCCACAGCGTGCTGCCAAGGGTACCCATACTCTGCCCACTGCCCGCATGAGCAGGTCTTCGCGTTTACATCAACTTCACGGCCCGCCAGGCTCCTTGGGCCTGTGACTGAGCCCATGAGCCCGCCGTGTCTCATGACATGGTACTCCTTGGCATGTTCGGTGTAGTGCTGTAGCTTGGCATCCACCACGGGCACAGAATGGTTGTCACAGTCGTGAGATGCACGGCATCGCTCTGCAAAAAGTCTCTACACAAACGGGTATATCTGTGCGAAGCAATGGAACGGGTACAAGTGGCGTATGTCCATGAGGCGGGCGTTCGGGGAAATCATCGCGTTTGACGTCATGTGCCCACCATGAGGCACAGGACACTTGAGGCGTGTCCAGTGCTCCTAAGGCAGCCCGGGGTTGCCATATCTACCAATCAGGTACTTGTGGCCCTTGTCAGACGTCTGACCAAGCTCGTCCCGTGTGCGTTCGAACTTGTTCTGTGTGAAAGCAGAAGCCATACACCACATGAGGTCGGCGGCTGCGGAGCCCGCCTCCGACTTGATGTTCTCTCGCAAGTGCTGACCGCAGTATGTGTGGACAGCTCCGGGCAATTGGCGCTTGACGGCGACAATGAGTCCAGCGTCTCTGTCGCTGATGATTGCAGTTCCGTTATGCCATGCTGTCGGATACATCCCTGCAAGTCGCTGACAGAATCAGTCCCAGTTGTCCTTGTCTGCTTGTGGACATATGGCCCACGCCATGGGCACCGCGTGGTTGTTGGCGTCCCAGTGTTGTGGCAACAGCAGCACTTGCTTGAAACCGTTCTTTAAGAACGTGTCGTCCATCGTCAGCAACCGCAACACATGTGACCGTGCGAATCTGCAGGCACCGGGGGCCACAAAGGCCCGTCGGAAAAGATGGTAGTGGTCCTACTCTGCGACAACCACGGTGGATGGGTCAAACCTCTTCAACTACAAGCATGAATCACATTAACAGAGCAAAACACGTCTAGGGTTGGGACGTATGCAGACAACCCTGTTCAACAGCATACAAGAAACCAAGAAGGACACAAGAATATCTACTACGGCAATGTATGCAGGGAACAGACCCCACGATTGGCTCTTCTTGCCCATGAGATTTGTCAGGGCTTTCTTCTTCACGCGGTCAATGGCGTGGTAGGCAGACCTCTCACCAGTGCGTGCTTCCACGATCTGGCGGAGGGTCTTTCATGTGGTGCATGGCTCCTTGTTCACAATGCTCTCGATGTATCGTCTCCCTTAGTGCCCGTGCGGCTGCACTTGTGGCCCTCCTTAAGAAATATGACTTTCACGTTGTTCTTTTTTGCTGCCACCGCGCCTTTAGCTGCCACGCGCAGCCCAACTGCCTCCACTATGCACAACGAGCTTCAAGCCACGATGGCTCACTCCGCACAAACTTCACCCCATGTGTGCAGCCACGGCGTAGTCGTGGACCGCCTCGCGGCAAGCGTCCATTTTCCGGAAAGTAGTGCCTCCCGGAAAGTTAATGGGAGACTCCTGTCAAGCGCGCTTCCTTCGCTTGGTGCCCTTGTTCTGGGCAGCGAAGACCGCGGTGTCCGTCGGGGGGGGGGGGGGGGGGGGGGGGGGGGNGTGGGGGTGTGCTCGTCATCCGGTGATCCTGCACGTAGAAGCATTGGTCAGCATCTTAAATGACCTTACTAGTAGGGGGATGTGTTGATGACGGCAAAATGGTAGACAGATGGACCGTACTTGGACGAAGAAGCAAAGCCATCCCACTCAAGAGTGACGCCATGGCGACTTTTGCGAGTGAACCCACCCGTGGTCGGAGGACGGAACAACCTGACGCGGGAACCACAGTTCAGCCTCATGACAGAGTGCTCTCCACGCTCTGGGGAGCATGGAGTTAAGCGTTCTTTGGCTTGGACGTGCTCCACCTAGTACGCCTCCTCAAAGTCGTCAAAGAGAAAGCCGTTCGTGTACCCTTGGGTTTCATGACGTTCCTCCTCCTCGTCGGAGCTGCCGACGTGGGGTTTCAGAGGAACGTAAAACTTGAAAAGCGGTGCATCCATAAGAGCCCCTGTGGGTATGGCATGTAGAAGCATGCACGCTAATATACATTGTACCCATGTAACAGTCATTTTTGTTACCATGATACCCACCTACCAGAGTTTAGGGCAAGCACAAGAGCCATGGTGAGCTGGTTCGCCTCGGAACAGGAGGGCTCCAATGGGAAATGGCATGTTTCCCATGGCGTGCAAGTGGCACGAACGACGGACAAAGGGGAAAACCTACGTAGATCATGACATGCAGCATGAGGAAACGTGGGACATCATGTCCCCTGGTGCTCCTAACGGTCAACCTTGTCAAGAGCATCCAAAGTTGGGCCGGTTCGCAGGCTCTGGCAACACGCACCCACTATGCGCCGACGTGGCTTCCGTCTGGCATTTTGCAGCGTCCTTGGCAGATGCATGGGCTCGAAATCCCGGATGTGCCAGTTGACAACCAATGTTTGCCAACGTGGCGCACGTGTGGCTAAGGTTGTCATCGTCATGGTTAAGAGTGAGGCTCTCTTTCCAATTCAGAAGACAGTCCTTCTCTTACATGCATGATCGTGATTTGTACTACAGGTAGCGATGACGATAGTGAGTGATTGTTTAACAAAGATGACGACTTATGCGAACAAAAACCATACCCCCCAGATTTCGCAGTAGCATTTGGCGACACAGAGTATGTCCTCGATGACATACTCCTTGTCTTCGTCCACTTGAACGGGAAGTGGAGGAGGGACATCTCTGCCAGGGAAGTTCTTTCTAGGGTCTCGGTAGTGCTTGAGCTTGCTATCATGCAATACCAGATGGACTTGCATAGTGTCGGGGAGTTTGAGTCGCGCAACCACAGAGTTTGCATGCGCTTGATCTCAAACGGTTCCAAACATCGGGGTTTGAGCTTCAAGCAGTCGGATCCACGGAGCTTGATGTTCGCCAAGGTGAAGAGAACTCTGTCGCCAACTATGAAAATGTCCTCTCTGCGATGTCGGTCAGCTGCTCACTTCCTCGTTGGTTGTGTCTTCACGAGGGTTTGTAGTGTTTCCTCCTAGACGATGGTGAATTCTCGACGTTGAACGTCGACCGCAGGAGTGTTGCTATGACTTTGTAGTCCAGCTCGTGTGGCGAGAATTTTTCCATACACCACTTTGAATGGGGTTTCACCTATTGCAGTGGAAACTGTCGAATAATACGCAATTTTTCCAGTCGAGAGTTTTTGTGCCCAATCCATCCCATGAGGTTCTCTAATGTTTGAAGAAGCTTTTCCACTGTGTAATTTGTCCGCTTGGTTTGACCGTCATTTTGAGGATGAAACAACATTGAAAGTTGAATTTTGTTACCGTAGCGAGTCATCAGTTCCCGCCAAAAGGGGCTAGTGAATCGACCGTCTTTGTCGCTTGTGATGGTTCTTGGTATGCCATGCAACCGCACGATGTTGTTTAGAAAATGCCATGTTGTTCCTTTGGCTGTGACGGTGGACGTTGTTGGGATGAAGTGGGACGTTTTGGAAAACCTGTTGATAATCAAGAGGATTGCGTCATAACCCTCGGTTGTGACCGGTAATCCTGTGACGAAGTCCATGGAGATCTGCCTATGATTCCGTCGGAAGAGGTAGCAGCTGTAGAAGTCCGGGTGGCCTCGTGCGACGAGATTTCTGTCGCTGACATGTGTCGTAGGTTTTGTAGAAGTTGGCAACCTTGGATTGCATCTTGTCCTACCAATAGTTTTTTGCCAGCTTTTTCACTATCTTTTCCTCTCTGGAGTGTCCACCTGGTCAGGTGTCGTGGCATTCCTTGAGCAGCATTCGTTGAAGTTCGTCGTTCAGGGGAGCGACCACTTGGCAAGTGAAGCACCTTAGCCAATAGGGTGCGTCAAACCAGAATTTGGTTTTATCAGATCCGCCGTGCTAGTCATTGTATCGTGCAAACAATCGCTCGAAGTATGGGTATCGCTGTACTTGTAGGGTTGCCACGTCGGCTGTTAAATGTGGTAGGCGGTTGAGTGTGTCCGCCGGTTGGATTTTGCCTGGCCGGTACTCAATTTTGTATTCAAACCTGGACTCAAGGAACTCCATCCATCGGGTTTGACGTCGGCTGAGATTCGGCTGCGTCTTCGTGTATTTCAGCGCATGGTGGTCGGTGCGCACGAAGCATTGGCGAAAATTCAGGTAGCATCGTCGCGTCTTGAATGTGTACACGACCGCCAACAGCTCCTTTTTGTGGACTGTGTGGTTGATACTGGTCCTCGGATTTTCGAAAGATGTAGACAACCGGTTGTTTGCCGTTGCAATGGTCTTGCAAAAAAATTGTGCCAATGGCTCGGCCAGATGCAGATGTAGCCATGACGTAGTCGAACGTTGGATCGGCTAATCATAGGGCTGGCACCGAGGTCATAGCATTCTGTAAAGCGGTGAACGCTTCTTGTTCGCTGTCTCCCCACTGCCACTCGTTTTGTTTTCGAGTGAGGTCGGAAAGAGGCGCTGACACTCGCGCGTAGTTCCGTACGAGTTGCCAGTAGTAAGTGCAGGATTTGAGAAAAACCTGAATTTCTCAAACGTTGGTCGGCATTGGCCAATCAACGACTGTTGCCACTTTTCTCAGATCCATGGTGATCCATCCGCCATTGATGACTTGACCCAAAAAAACTCGATCAAACAACAACCGAAGTTGCATTTAAGAGTTTCCTTAAGAAAATCTTTGTAAAACTTTGAGAACTTTTTGAAGATGTCCATCGTGCTCCTTTGGGGTGCAGCTATACACCAGAATGACGTCAAGGTACACCACGACAAAATCATTGAGGTATGGACAGAAAATGTTGTTCATTGCGGCCATAAACGTTTCTAGGGCATTTGTGAGTATGAACAGGATGACCGTGAACTCGAAGTGCCCATAGCGATTTCAGAACACCGTCTTCTCGATGTCATCGGCTGCCACACGTATTTGGTGATATCCACTACATGAGTCGATTTTGCTGAAAAATTGAGCCCCTCGGAGTTGGTCAAAAAGTTCATCACCTTGGGGAAGAGGATAGCGGTTCTTGATGGTAGCGTCGTTCAACGCCCGGTATTCAACACACATCAGCATCTCGCCAGTTTTCTTTTTCACAAATAGTACTGATGTGGAGTAAGGTCATGTGGATGGGCGGATGAACCCCTGACCGAGCATCTCGTCAAGCTGCTTTTTTTTCTCAATCAGCTTGTGATCGCTATTCGATAAGCCCCCTGCAGGTAGATCTGCTTCCCGGTTTCAGTTTGATGCGATGGACAGTGTCTCATTGAGGCGGTAAGGTCCTCGGGAGCTTGTTGTGGAAGACATTCGCAAAATCCTGGATGAGGGGTGCGAACTCTTCGGGTATCATCACGAACTTTGTCTAGGCCATTGAGGTTGATGAGGTTGATGATGAGTGAGTTGCTGCCACTTCCACTTCTCCCATTGGCTTAAGATGTATGAGCCATGCGCGAGCTCCTCGTCATAGATAGTGATTGGCTACATTGAGAAGTATCAGCAGCACACGTTGTCGCTTTTTGACTTCTGCGGTTTCCTCCGCTACTTCCACCTCTTCTGTTTCCGTTGTTGGCTTTAGTCCTACACGCGAAAGCTGTTGTTTGGCATGGTCAATCTCCACAAAGACATGGTCGCTGTTCAAGACTACCTGCAAACTGTGTTGATTGAGGAAATCTAATCCGAGGTTGATTTTGTGGTCGCTCATTGGATAAGACCTCAAGACTGTTACATCCAAAATATCTCCCACTTGCAGTCGTAGTGGTTCTCGAAGTCTCCATATCTGTAGTCTCTTGCCGACTGTTTTTCCTTCAAAAACCCTTGGTTCAGTGTGCAAACCATGTTGTTACTTAGGAAGTTGGGTGAAGCTCCTCCATCCAATACTGCCAGTACCATTATGCGACTTCTGCATCCTCGAGGCCAAACCTTTAGCAGTACTTTTGTAGGTTGTCCGTGTACCCCTTGTCAAACTGTGCGATCTCAAAAACCCTCTACGACAATGTGGGCCTTTCAAATGGGCGATTGTTTGGTGCAGATTGCTTCTCGTGTCCAAGAGTTGCACCTTTTACTCTTTTCCCTTACCATTTTTTTTACTCTTTTTTCTACAACTTTCCTCCCTTTTCGGCCTATTGCTTGTCCCGAAAATTATGAGTGATGTGCCCAAATCTTTTGCTGTTTAAGCAGGTTCATGTATCTTTGTGGTCGACGGCGTCCACTTCCATGGGAGTCGAGGAGTCCGTCGACTGGTTTTTTCCATTACCACGGTAGTTATGGTCAGGATGTCGCCAACCGTAGGATTCTTGAATCCAAGAGCTGTAGTCGGCGCTGTAGATCCCTTTTGCTGCTCCAATCATCCGCAACAAGTCATTATGGATGCCCAAAATAGCAATTGCTCGCCGGATATCTCGCTTCAAGCCGTTGTTGTAGTGAAAACAGAGTTCGTTAGGGGTGATGTCTACTCCGGTGATGATCTCACGGAATCTCCGCGCGTACTCCGCCATATTGGACTACTGACATAGACGCTAGAGCATACACCGTGCATCAGACTTCTCGTTTAGTCATCCAAACCGTGCGAGCATCGCGCGTAGAAATTCATTCCAATTGATTGGTGGCATCAGCACGTCTTGCCACAATGTGTTGACTTCCTCCAAGGGTAGAATGCCTGCAGTCGGTGATGTGAGAGAGGCGTCGTGGGCCGTTGATGATGTTCAGCCAGTCTCCTGATTCCGTTTGATGGTCTTTAGATCGAACCACCAAATTAACGTCGTGCTACGCAAAAGCGCGCATGCCAGGTCAATTTTCTTCTGATCGTCGTTGACCCCAGTATTAGTGAAGTACACCTCCAAGCTCTTCAGCCACATCTGAATCATTGGTCCTCTCGAATTTGCAAGATCAAACGATTCTGGTGGAGCCGGACAAATTTTGGGTTTGCTCAAGAGTTGGGAATTTCTCTTGACAAGCACTACTTCACGCGCACTTGCGTTGCAAAGAGCCTCCATCGCGACGTTGAGTTGTTGGAGTAGGTGGTTGCTGCTTCACTTGAGTGTGGAGATTTTTTTTGCCAGTTCCTCATTGATCTGCGCCTTTTGTCCAATGCCACATGTCTTCCCTGCTTTCGTCGTTGAGGTTGTTGGTAGGGACAGCTGGTTTATCGCCGTCGGGTCCGTGACTGGATTGGTCGCCAAAGCCGTAGGGGTTGTTCTTGTTGTGGCAAAGCCTGCCACGCTAGCATTCACTGTCGCTTTAAGGTTCATGTAGATTGGCACGTTGTGCTCCTCCATCGCCAAAGTCGTTGCCAAAGACCCGTTGCTGGTCATCGGTTGCGCTCACTCGCCTTACCTTGTAGTCGCAAAGTCTGCAAAGTCTTGACGTGCAAGATGTGGTGAAGGCTTGTGTGAGGTAGTCCTCCGGATGAGTAAAGTGATGGGATGCCTCTTCAACGCCGCTGCGCTCTGAAACCAAGTGTTACACCAAACTGAGTCTAGATGGTGAGCAGGTAGAAGTTGCGAGGCAAAACACTATATAGAATTTGGGAAACTTGAGCAATTTATAATTATCGGTAAGTGTTCATTGATGACAAGTGTTGAAATGATCAAACATATACATACAAGTGTCGAGTTACGAATGAAATGTTACTGGGGTTGTTGGGTTGATTTTCGAGTGACGTGGAGTGACACGGATTTGAGGAGGATTCGTGGAGTGACACGGATTTGAGGAGGTCTGCCAAGAAGTCAGGGGTCTTCAAGAATCTACAGGAAAGATGCGAGATGCATCTTTATTAATCCAGACTTATCATGATGCGTCCAGAAATCAACCAAAAGGTTGTGACACTTCTGATCATAGGTTTGCAAGAGTGGTCAAAGCTGTGGGAAGATTTAGGAACATCCACTGAGGGCGGTGTAGTTGGACGGATTGTCCTCGACTGTTGGATTTAGTTTTTCCATCTTTGTGATGCAGTGGGTTGTTTGTGTAATAAAAAAAATGCCCGCTCAAGAAGTTTATGGGCTTGTGTACGTCTAGTACATAATAGCGTAGATGGTGAAAGAATACAAGTTGAGAGGCAGAACACGATTTAGACACTTAAGCAGTTTCTAATTAGCGGTAAGTGTACTTTGATAACAAGTGTCGAAATGATCGAACATATATATACAAGCGTCGAGTTACAAATGAAGCATAGTCAGGGTCGTTGGGTCAATTGTCGAGCGACGCATACAGAGTTACGTCGTAAGTGGTCGGATTCGAGAAGGTTTGTGGAGAAGTCGGGGGTTTTAGAGAATCGACGATGAAGATGCGAGATGCATCTTCATAGTTACAGATTCGTCGTGATATGTTGAGAAGTCAAATGAAAGGTCCTGACACTTCTCTTTGTAGGTTCGCGAGAGTGTGTGAAGCTGCTGGAAGGTTTGGGAATATCCACTGAGGACAATGCAGTTGGTCAGTTTTCCCTCGACTGTCGGAGTGAGTTTTGTGATCTTTGCGAGTCGATGGGCTGTTTGTGCAATAATAGAAATACCCACTTGGGAAGATTAGGGACTCGTGTACGTCTGGTACATAACACTCCCACCCTTTTAGCTGCAACGTCCCGGCACGCGTGTAGATGTGGCCCGCATACGGCGATAGTAGCTGTCGATAAGATCATCGACGTCTCAGAGGTTGTCGTAGGGTTCCCAGCTATTGTGTGTGGCATCATAGTCGTGCCACTTAAAGAGATATTCTGTCATCTTGCCTCGTCGTCGGTGATCAAGGATGTCATAGAATGACATACTCCGTGTCTTTGTCCACTTGAACGGAGGGTACAGGAGGGACATCTCTCCTACGGAGGTTCCCTCCAGGGTCTTGGTAGTGTTTAAGTCTGCTAGCATGCAACATCAGATGAAATTGCATAGTGTCGGGGAGTTAAAGTCATGCAACCATAGAGGTCTGCATGCGCTCGATCTCAAACGGTTCCAAAACTTGGAGTTTGATCTTTGAATAGTCGGGTTCACGGAGCTTGATGTTTGTTGAGCTGAGGAGGACTTTATCGCCAGTAATGAAGATGTTGTCACCACAATATCGGTCAGCTGCTCGCTTCATCGCTACTTGTGTCTTTGTAAGGTTTTGCCATATTTCCTCCCAGACGGTAGTGAGGTCTCGGTGTTGAATATCGAGCACAGGAATGTTGCTACGACCTTCTAGTCCAGCTCGTGTGGCGAGAATTTGAACATACACCACTTCGAATGGAGTTTTACCTGTTGCGGTGGAAACTGACGAATCATCTGTGATTTTGGCGGTTGGGAGTTTTTGTGCCCAGTTTTTCCTATGAGGTTTTCATAGTGTTCGGAGAAGTTGTTCAAGCGTCTGATTTGTTCGCGCGGTTTGACCGTCGGTTCAAGGATAGAACGTCGCTGAAAGTTGAATTTTGCTGCTATAGCGAGTCATCACTTTGTGCCAAAACGATTGGTCTCTGTCACTCGTGATGGTTCTTGGTACGCCGTGTAGGCGTACGATGTTCTTTAGAATCAGCCGTGCTGTTGCTTTGGTGTGATGGAGGTCGTTGTTGGGATGAAGTGGAAATTTATGGAAAACCTGTCCACTACCATGAGGATTGCGTCATATCCCTCGCGTGTGACCGGTAATCCTGTGACAAAGTCCATGGAGATGTCTGCCCATGGTTCCGTCGAAACACGGAGCAGCTGTTTAAGTCCGGGTGGCCTCGTGCGATTAGATTTCTGGCGATGACATGTGTCGTAGGTTTTACAGAATTTGGCCACGTCGGATTGTATCTTGTCCCACCAATAATTTTTTGCTAGCTTCTTCAACTTCTTGTCCTCTCCGAAGTGTCCACCTGGTCTGGTGTCCTGACATTCTTTGAGCAGCCTATGGCAAAGCTTGTCATTCAGGGGAACGACCACTTGGTGAGTGCTGGTCGCACCCTTGTTCGAATAATCGCTCCAGGCAGGGGTCTCGCTCCAGCTGTAGCCTTCCTACGACAGCCATAAAATCTGGTCAGCGACTAAGTGCGTTCGTCAGATTGGTTTTGCAAGGCCGGTGCTCGATTTCCTTGTTGAATCCAAATTCAAGGAACTCCATCCATCGGGTTTGGCATCGGCTGAGATTTGCCTACGTCTTTAAAAATTCTAAAGCATGGTGGGCGGTGTGCACAATGCATCGGCAACACCAGAAGTTTGCGAAGATGTCCGTCCCGATCCTCTAGGGTGTGGTTGTACACCAGAATGTCGTCGAGGTACACCACGACAAAATCATTGAGGTACAGATGGGAAAACTTGTTTATTGTCACCATAAACGTTGCCGGGACATTTGTGAGCCCCAACGGCATGACCTTGCCCATAGCGGGTTTGGAACGCTGTCTTCTCAAAGTTGGCAGTTGCCACACATATCTGGTGATACCTACCTCTTAAGTCAATTAAGCTGAAGATTGGAGCCCCTTGGAGTTGGTCAAAAAGTTCATCCACTCGAGGAAGAGGGTAGCAGTTCTTGATGGTAGCGTCGTTCAACGCCCGATAATCCACGCACATCCGCATCTCGCCAGTTTTATTTTTCATAAACAGTACAAGTACGGCGTAGGATGGCGTGGATGGACGGATGGACTGAGCATCTCGTTGACCTGGTTTTTCAGCTTGGTCAGCTTGAGATTGCTCATAAGGCAGGCCCCTTGAATGGTAGGTCTGCTGCCCGGCTTCACTTCGATGCGATGGTCAATGTCTTGCTGAGGAGGAAAGGTCTTCGGGAGTTCTTTGGGAAAGACGTTTGCAAACTCCTAGATGAGGGGTGCGAACTCTTTGGGTACCAATGCAAACTTCGTTGAGGCCCACGAGGCTGATGAGGCCGATGATAAGTCCACTGCTGCCACTTCTGCTTCTCCCATTAGCTCGTGATGTATTAGCCATGCACGAGATCCTCATCATAGACAGTGCTTGGCCAGGTTGAGTGGTACCAGCTACACTGACTCCGTGGCTTCCTTTACTGCTTCCACCTCTGCTTCTTCCATTGTTGGCTTCCATCCCGCACACAAAAGTTGTCATTTTACACCGTCAATCTCCACGTAGAGGTCGTCGCTGTTCTATTCGACTTGCCGATTGTGCCGGTACAAGAAATCTTGTCCGAGGGTGATTTTGTGATCGCTCGTTGGACAATACCTCCACAGTGTTGTATTGGAGAGAACTCTCACTTGTAGTCATATTGGCTCTTGGAGTCCTCGTATTCATAGCCTCTCGTTGACGGTTTTTCCTTCAAATGCCCTTGGTTCAGTCTGCAAACCCAGCTTGCGAACCATGTCATTGCTTACGAAGCTGTGTGAAACTCCTCCATCCAAGAGTGCTGGTACCAGTCTGTGACTTTTGCATCCTCGAGGCTAAAGTTTAAGCAAAATTGCCACTTGGTTGTCCTCGTACCCTTCGTCAAATTTTGTGATCTCAAAAACCCCCTGCGGCTATGTGGGCCATTCAGATGGGCGATCAATCGGCGCACATCGCTCCTCACGGACAAGAGTTACGCCTTTTACTCCTGCCTTTGCCATTTCCTGACTCTTTTTTTTGTGGCTCTCCCCCCCCCTTCTTGGCCTGCTTCTTGCTCCGACAATTGCAAGTGATATGCCCGAATTTTCTGCAATTGTAGCAGGTTCGAGTATCTCTCTGGCTGACGACGTCCACTTCAATCGGAGTCGAGGAGTCTGTCAACTAGTGTTTTCCATGTCCATGATAGTTGTGGTTAGGAGGTCACAAGCAGTAGGATTCCTGGATCCGAGCATTGTAGTCGGCGCTGTCAATTCTTTTTGCTGCTGAGATCATCCACGGCAAGTCATTTTGGATGCCGAAATAGCCATTGCTTGCCGGATATCTCGCTTGAGGCCGATGTTGTAGTGAAACTAGAGTTCTTTGGGGGCGATGTCTACTCCAGTGATGATCTCGTGGAATCCCCGTGTATACTCCGCCACGCTGGATTGTTGACGTGGATGCTAGAGATTTCATCGTGCGTCAGACTTCTTGTTCATTCATCCAAAGCGTCCAAGCATCGTATGCAAAATTCGTTCGAGTTGGTTGGTGCCGTCAGCGTGCCTTGCCACTGTCGGTTGATCTTCTCCAAGGGTAGAATGCCTGTGGTCGGCAATGTGAGACAGGATCCGTGTGATGTCGATGATTTCCTACCTCTCTACTGCTACCGTTGGATGGTCTTCAGCTCGGACCACCAACTTAGTGGTGCCACGCAAAAGCATGGCCGCGAGGTCAATTTTCTTTTGATCGTCATTGACCCTTGCAGCAGTGAAGTACACGTCCAAACTCATCAGGCACATCCAAACCACTGGTCCTCTTGAGTTTGCAATATCAAACGGTTTTGGTGGAGTCGGACAAATTTTGGATTCCCACAAGAGATGAGAATTTCTCTTGACAAGCACCACTTCACTCGCGCTTGTTTTGCGAAGAGCCTCCATCTCGACGTTGAGTTGTTGGAGCAGATTGTTGTTGATTCCCTTGAGTACGGAGATTATGTTTGTCTGTTCCCTGTTGATCCGCACCTGTCATACTGTGCCATCTGACGTCTTTGCTGTCATCGTCGAGGCTGTTGGTAGGGACGGCTGGATTATCACCGTCCTGTCTGTGACCGGATTGGTCGTCGAAGGGATTGTTCTAAGTGCTGAAGATCTTGCCCCTCTAGCATTCGCTATCGCTTCAGGGTTCGCATGCATCGGCACGTTTAGGTCCTCCATTGCCGAAGTCGTTGCTGAATACCCGCTGGTATTCATCGGTTGTGCTTGCTTGCCTCACATTATAGTGGCAAACTCTGCAAAGTCTTGACATGCAAGATACGGTGACAGCTTGTGCGAGGTAGTCCTTCGGATGAGTAAAGTAGTGGGATGCCTTTCTAGCATTGCTACGCTTTGATACCAAGTGTGACGCCAAACGGTGCGTAGATGGTGAACAGGTAGAAGTTGCGAGGCAAAACTCGATTTATAATTTGGGACACCCGAGCAACTGATAATTTGTAGTAAGTGTACTTTGATGGCAAGTGTCAAAATGATCAAACATATACATACAAGTGTCGGGTTACAAATGAAGCATAGTCCGGATCGTTGGGTTGCTTGTCAAGAGACGCGTGCGGAGTCGCGCCGTGATTGGTTGGATTTGAGAAGGTCCACCGAGAACTCAGGGGTCTTCGAGAATCAAAGATGAAGATGCAAGGTGCATCTTTATAAATCCAGATCGTTCTGATGAGTCAAGAATTCAACCGGAAGGTGGTGACACATCTGTTCGTAGGTTCGCGAGAGTGGTCAAAGCTATCGAAAGGCTCAAGAAATCCATCGAGGGCAGGGCAGTTGGTCAGTTTTCCATTGACCGTCGGAATGAATTTCACGGTCCTTGCGACGCGGTGGACTGTTTGTGTAATGACAAAAATGCCCACTCGGGAAGATTAGGGACTCGTGTATGTCTGGTACGTAAGAAAAACTTATATATCTGTGCAAGCACGAACATAAGCCTTATTATGCCGAACTGAGCATAGATGGTGAACAGGTAGGAGTTATGAGGCATAGACAATTTAAAACTTGGGACACTTGAGTAATTTAAAATGAGCGGTAGGTGTTCTTTGATGAAAAGCATTCAAATGATCGAACATGTGTATATTTATATACAAGTGTCGAGTTACGAGTGAAGCATAGTCGAGATCGTTGGGTCGATTGTCAAGCGACGCGTGCGCAGTCGCGTCATGAGTGGTCGGATTCAAGAAGGTGTGCCGGGAAGTCGGGGGTCTTCAAGAATCGACGGTGAAGATGCGAGATGCATATCCATAAATCCAGATTTGTTTTGATGCATTGAGAAGTCGACTGAAAGGTCGTGACACTTCTGTTTGCAAGATCGCAAGAGTGGTTGAAGCTTTCAGAAGGTTCGAGAATATCCACTGAGGACGGAGCACTTGGCCAGTTTGCCCTCCACCGCCGGAGTGAATATTGCGGTTCTCGCGACGCTATGGGGTGTTTTTGTAATAACGGAAATGCCCACTCGGAAACATTAGGGACTTGTGTACGTCTTCTATGTGACATCTCCCCCCCCTTTAGTCGCGACGTCCCCGCGCTCGTGCAGATGTGGCCTGGAGACAGCGGTAGTAGTCTTCGATGAGGTGATCAACATCTCGAAAGTTGTTTTCGGGTTCCAAGCTGTTGTGTGCGGCATCGTAGCC
>SZWC01034209.1:1964-17285 GCA_023375785.1 Penium margaritaceum | reverse complement strand
CCCCGCCCAGGTCGCGAGCCTATCCTATATTGCGCGTACCAGGACTCAAACCCAGGACCTACCGCTCCAGAATCTAACTCTATAAACACTAAGCTAGCGCACATGGTGTTCATATGATGTCCAAATGACATTTTAAGGGTTCCTATGGGTGAAGGGCATAAAGCAAGGGGGTGTAATATTAGAGGGTTGTTTTAAAAAGCATAAATGATAACAAAGTTAGTTTAATCGTAAGAAGATTGACGCAGACGGAGTTTCAAATGTTGCAACTTTGAGCTTGAATAACATCTCAACCATTGCTCCGATTGACCAGCAGTAAGAAGGAAAGTTGACTACACACAATGAAACTCTTTCTATGATATTCAGTGACACAAGCATACTTTGGTTGGTCATTGTGCATGGTAGCCACACCGTGCAACCACTTATCGATGTCTTTGTACTTGCTAGTCAATACCGAGTATTCCCAAACCATTGTTTCTCCCTCTGCCCATTTTTGACTTGTATTATGAGTTGTGAACGTTGACCACACACTAAACTTCTTTGGTCATGAGCAGTGATGTATGCCTACTTGGGTAGGTCGTTGTGCACGGTAGCCACGCCGTGCCAATACATACAAAAAGTATTTGTACTTGGTAAAAGATACATAGTGACTTGAAACCATGTTTTCCCCCTCTGACCATTTGTGACTCATGTTATCGGTTGCGAACGTTGACCACCCTTGTTGAAATTCTTTGGTCATGGTTAGTGACATATACCTAGTTTGGTTTGTCAATGTACGTAGTTACCATGCCGTGTCACTACGTATTGAAGGTCTTTGTGCTTTCTAGTTGATAGCTAGTGTTCCCAAACCATTATTACCCCCTATGACTATCAGTGACTCGTGTTGTGAGTTGTCAACACTGAGCACATGAAGTGAAATTATTTGTTCATGATCAGTGACATATGCATGTTTTGGTTGGTCACAGTGCATTGTAGCCACAATGTGCTGCTACATATTAAAGGTTTTTGTACTTGCTAGTGGATCACTAGTATTCACAAACCATACTTCCCACCCAGACCATTTGTGACTCGTGTTATGAGTTGTCAAGGTTTACCATACTTAGTACCATTATTTGGTCATGGTCGGTGACATATGCCTACTTTGGTTGGTCATTGTGCATGGTATCCACAATGTGCCACAACTTGTTGAAGGTCTTCATGGGTTGTGACACATGCCTACTTTGGTTTGTTACTCTACATGGTTACCACGCCGTGTCATTACGTATCGAGGGTCTTTGTGCTTTCTTGTTGACAGCCAGTGTTCCCAAACCATTGTTAGCCCCCTCTGACTATCTGTGACCCGTGTTGTGAGGTGTAAATGTTGACCACATTACGTGGAATTCTTTGTTCATGGTCAGTGACATATGCATACTTTGGTTGGTCACACTGCATTGTGGCCACACTGTGCCACTACATATTGAAGGCTTTTGTACATGCTAGTCAATCACTAGTATTCACAAACCATTACATCCGACCCAGACCATTTGTGACTCGTGTTATGAGTTGTCAAGGTTAACCACACTTAGTGCCATTATTTGGTCATGGTCAGTGACATATGCCTACTTTGGTTGGTCATCGTTCATGGTATCCACACTGTGCCACAACGTGTTGAAGCTCCTCATGCTTGCTATTTGATACTCGGTGTTCCAAAACCATTGTTTTCCCCTCTGCCCATTTGTGACTCGTATTATGAGTTGTCAACGTTGACCACACACAGCGGGTATATTTGCTCAAAGGCAGTACATATGCCTACTTTGGTCAGTCATTGTGCATGGTTGCCATGCCGTGCTACTACTGACTGAAGGTCATTGTACTTTCTTGTTGAGAACTGATTTTCCATAGCATTGTTTCCTCTCCTGGCCGTTTTTGTCTCGTGTTGTGGTTGGTCAACATTGACCACCCATATTGATATTCCCTGGTCATGGTCAGTGACACATGCCTAGTTTGGTTGTCTGGTGTGCATACTAGCCACACCTTGCCACTACGTATTGAAGTTCCTAGTCCTTTTTACTGGATACATATGGTTCCCAAACCATTGTCTCTCCCTTTGACCATTTGTGACTCGTGTTGTGAGTTGTCGATGTTTACCAAACATAGTGGAATTCGTCGATCATATTTAGTGACATATGCATCCTTTGGTTCGTCACTGTGCACGCTAACCACACCATGCTACTACGTGTTGAAAACCTTTCTACTTGCTAGTTGATAACTAGTGTTTCCAACCCATGGTTTCCCCCACTGACCAGTTGTGACTCGTGTTATGAGTTTTCAACGTTGACCACACACTGTGAAATCCATTTTGTCATGGTTTGTGACACATGCCTACTTTGGTTTGTTACTGTACATGGTTACCACACCGTGTCATTACGTATCAGAGGTCTGTGTGCTTTCCTGTTGACAGCTAGTGTTCCCAAACCTTTGTTAGCCCCCTCTGACTATCAGTGACCCGTGTTGTGAGTTGTAAACATTCACCACATGAAGTGAACTTATTTGTTCATGGTCAGTGACATATGCATACTTTGGTTGGTCACTGTGCATTGTAGCCACACTGTGCCACTACATATTGAAGGTATTTGTACTTGCTAGTCGATAACTAGTACTCACAAACCATTTCATTCCACGTTGACCATTTGTGACTCGTGTATGAGTTGTCAAGGTTTACCACACTTAGTGCCATTGTTTGGTAATATTCAGTGACATATGCCCACTTTGGTTGGTCATTGTGCATGGTATCCACACCGTGCCACAACTTATTGAAGCTCCTTGTGCTTGCTACTTGATACTTGGTGTTCCCAAACCATTGTTTCCCCCTCTGACCATTTGTGACACGTATTACAAGTTGTCAACGTTGACCACGCATGGCGGATTTCCTTGGTCAAAGGAAGTACATATGCGTACTTTGGTTGGTCATTGTGCATGGTAGCCACACCGTACTACTACTGATTGAAGAGCCTTGTACTTGCTAGTTGAATGCTGATATTCCCAAACCATTTTCCCCCCTCTGACCATTTGTGACTTGTGTTATGGTTGGTGAACGTTGACCATCCATATTTAAATTATTTGGTCATGGTCAGTGACATGTGCCTCGTTTAGTTGTTTTCTGTGCATAGTAGCCACACCATGCCACTACGTATTGAAGTTATTTGTCCTTTATAGTCCATGCATAGGGTTCCCAAACCATTGTCTCTCCCTCTGACCATTTGTGACTCGTGTTATGAGTTGTCAATGTTGACCACGCATACTGGATTTCTTCGGTCATAGTCAATGACGTATTCATCGGATGGTTGGTCACTGTGCACGCTAGCCACACCGTGCCACTTCTTGTTGAATTTCTTCATAATTGCTTGTTGACAACTACTGTTCCCAATCCATTGTTTCCCCCTCTCACCATTTGTGACTCGTGTCATGAGCTTTCAACGTGGACCACACACTGTGCAATTCGTTTGGTCATGGTTAGTGACATATGCCTTTTTTGGTTTGTCACTGTACATGGTCACCACACTGTGTCATTACGTATCAAAGGTCTGTGTGCTTTCTTGTTGATTGCCAGTTTTCCCAAACCATTGTTAGCCCCCTTTGACTATATGTGACTTGTGTTGTGAGTTGTCAACGCTGACCACATGAAGTGAAATTGGTTGGTCATGGTCAGTGACATGTGCATACTTTGGTTGGTCACTTTGCATGGTAGCCACGCTGTGCCACTACATATTGAAGGTATTTGTACTTGCTACTCAATAGCTAGTATTCAGAAACCATTGTCTTCCACTCTGACCATTTGTGACTCGTGTTATGAGCTGTCAGTGTTTACCACACTTATTGACATTATTTGGTCATGGTCAGTGACATATGCCTACTTTGGGTGATCATCGTGCATGGTATCAACACTGTGCCACAACTTGTTGAAGATCCTTGTGCTTGCTAGTTGATACCTAATGTTCCCAGACCATTGGTTCCGCCCCTGACCATTTGTGACTCGTGTTATGAGTTGTCAATGTTGACCACACATAGTGGACTTCTTCGGTCATAGGCAGTGACATATGGTTGGTCACTGTGCACGCTAGCCACACCGTGCCACTATTTGTTGGAAATCTTTCTACATGCTAGTTCATAACTAGTGTACCCAACCCATTGTTTCCCCCCTGGCGTCTTGTGACTCCAGTTTTCCCTTTCAAACGTTGACCACACACTCTGAAATCGGTTTTGTCATGGTTGGTGACATATGGCTACTTTGGTTTGTCATTGTACATGGTTACCACGTCCTTTCACTACGTATCGAAGGTCTTTGTGCTTTCTCGTTGATAGATAGTGTTCCCAAACCATTGTTACCCCCTCTGGATATCTATGGCTCGTGTTGTGAGTTGTCAACATTGACCACATGAAGTGAAATTCTTTGTTCATGGTCAGTGACATATGCATACTTTGCTTGGCCACTGTGCATTGTAGCCACACAGTGCCACTACATATTGAAGGTATTTGTACTTTCTAGCCGATAACTAGTATTGCGAAACCATTATCTTCCACTCTGACCATTTGTGACTCGTGTTATGAGTTCTCAAAGTGTACCACACATGGTGACATCATTTGGTCATGGTATGTGACATATGCCTACTTTGGTTGGTCATCATGCATGGTATCCACACCGTGCCAAAACGTAGTGCAGCTCCTTGTGCTTGCTAGTTGATACTTGGTGTTCCCAAACCATTGTTTCCCCCTCTGATCATTTGTGACTTGTTTGATGAGTTGTCAACGTTGACCACACACAGCGAATTTTTTTGGTCAAAGGAAGTACACATGCCTACATTGGTCGGTCATTGTGCATGGTAGCCTCATCATGCAACTACTGACTGAAGGTTGTTGTACTTGCTAGTTGGTATCTAGTATTCCATAACCATTGTTTTCCCCTCTGAAAATTCATGACCCATATTATGGGTTGTGAACGTTGACCACACATAGTAAAATTATTTGGTCATGGTAAGTGGCACATGCCTGGTCTGTTTGGTCATTGTGCATGGTAGCCACACCGTACCACTACTTGTTTAAATTCTTTGTACGCGCTAGTCAATAAATAGCAAGAGGTTTCTCCCTTTGACAACATGTCGGTTTTTGTTGATTTGTTACACGTAGGTGTCTTCACTGGAATACTCCCTCCCACNCCTCCCGGATTAGGCTTGAAGGTAGAGTTGAGGTATCACAACACGGCCGCCCCCCCCCCCCAGGCCGCGAGCCTATTCTATATTGCGCGTACCAGGACTCAAACCCAAGACCTACCGCTCCAGATTCTAACTCTATGAACACTAAGCCAGCGCACATGGTGTTCATATGATGTCCAAATGACATTATAAGGGTTCCTATTAGAAAAGGGCACAGAGCAAGGGGGTGTAATATTAGAGGGTAGTTTTCAAAAGTATAAATGGTAACAAAGTTAGTTTAATCATAAAAAGATTGACACAGACGGAATTTCAAATTTTGGAACTTTGAGCTTGAATAACCTCTTAACCATTGCTCCGATTGACCAGCCGTAAGAAGGAAAGTTGACCACACACAGTGAAACTTTTTCTATGATATTCGGTGATACAAGCATACTTTGGTTGGTCATTGTGCATGGTAGCCACACCGTGCCACCACTTATCGAGGTCTTTGTACTTGCTAGTCGATATCGAGTATTCCCAACCAATTGTTTCTCCCTCTGCCCATTTTTGACTTGTATTATGAGTTGTGAACGTTGACCACACACACTAAACTTCTTTGGTCATGAGCAGTGATGTATGCCTACTTGGGTAGGTCTTTGTGCACGGTAGCCGCACCGTGCCAATACATACAATAAATATTTGTACTTGCCAGAAGATACATAGTGACTTGAATCCATGTTTCCCCCCTCTAACCATTTGTGACTCATGTTATGGGTTGCGAACGTTGACCACCCTTTTTGAAATTCTTTGGTCATAGTTAGTGACATATACCTAGTTTGGTTTGTCACAGTACGTAGTTACCATGCTGTGTCACTACGTATTGAAGATCTTTGTGCTTTCTAGTTGATAGCTAGTGTTCCCAAGCCATTGTTACCCCCTATGACTATCAGTGACTTGAGTTGTGAGTTGTCAACACTGAGCACATGAAGTGAAATTGTTTCTTCATGGTCAGTGACATATGCACACTTTGGTTGGTCACTGTGCACTGTAGCCACACTGGGCCACTACATATTGAAGGTATTTGTACTTGCTTCTCAATAACTAGTATTCACAAACCATTATCTTCCACCCTGACCATTTGTGACTCGTGTTATGAGTTGTCAAGGTTTGCCACACTTAGCGTCATTGTTTGGTCATGGTCAGTGACATATGCCTACTTTGGTTGGTCATCGTGCATGGTATCCACGCCGTGCCACAGCGTATTGAAGCTCCTTGTGCTTGCTCTTTGATACTTGGTGTTCCCAACCCATTCTTTCCCCCTCTGACCATTTGTGACTCGTATTATGAGTTTTCAGTATTGACTACACACAGCAGATTTCTTTGGTCAAAGGCAGTACATATGCCTGCTTTGGTCGTTCATTGTGCATGGTAGCCACACCATGCTACTACTGTCTGAAGGTCATTCCCATAGCATTGTTTCCTTCCCTGAGCGTTTTTGACTCGTGTTATGGTTGGTCAACGTTGACCACCCATATTGAAATTCTCTTGTCATGGTCAGTGAAATATGCCTAGTTTGGTTTATCGGTGTGCATATTAGCCACACTGTGCCACTACGTATTGAATTTCCTTGTCCTTTCTAGTCGATACATAAGGCTCCCAAACCATTATCTATCCCTCTCACCATTTGTGACTTGTGTTATGAGTTGTCAATGTTGACCACACATAATGGACTTCTTCAGTCATAGTCAGTTACATATGCATCCTTTGGTTGGTGACTGTGCATGCTAGCCACATCGTGCCACTACTTGTTGATAGCCAGTGTTCCCAAACCATTGTTAGCCCCCTCTGGCTATCTGTGACCCGTGTTGTGAATTGTAAATGTTGACCACGTGAAGTGAAATTCTTTGTTCATGGTCAGTCACATATGATTCTTTGGTTGGTCACAGTGCATCGTAGCCACTCTGTGCCACTACATATTGAAGGTATTTGTACTTGCTAGTCAATAACTAGTATTCACAAACCATTGTCTTCCACCCTGACCATTTGTGACTTGTGTTATGAGTTGTCAAGGTTTACCACACTTAGTGCCATTATTCGGTCATGGTCAGTGACATGTGCCCACTTTGGTTTGTCATCATGCATGGTATCCACACCGTGCCACAACGTGTTGAAGCTCCTTGTGCTTGCTATTTGATGCTTGGTGTTCCCAATCCATTGTTTTCCCCTCTGACCATTTGTGACTTGTATTATGAGTTGTCAATGTTGACCACACACAGTGGGTTTCTTTGCTCAAAGACGGAACATATGCCTACTTTCGTCGGTCATTGTGCATGGTTGCCATGCCGTGCTACTTCTGACTGAATGTCGTTGTACTTTCTCGTTTAGAACTGATATTCCCATAGCATTGTTTCCTCCCTTGACCGTTTTTGTCTCATGTTATGGTTGGTCAACGTTGACTACCCATATTGAAATTATGTGGTCATGGTCAGTGACATATGCCTAGTTTGGTTGTTTGGTGTGCATATTACCCATACCGTGCCACTACATATTGAATTTCTTTGTCCTTTCTAGTTGATACATAGGGTTCCCAAACCATTGTCCTCCCTCTGTCCATTTGTGACTCGTGTTATGAGTTCTCAATGTTGACCATACATATTGGACATCTTCGTTCATAGTGAGTGACATATGCATCCTTTGGTCGTCTCTGTGTACGCTAGCCACACCATGCCACTACTTGGCGAAAATATTTCGACTTGTTAGTTGATAACTAGTGTTCCCAAGACATGGTTCCCCCCACTGACCATTTGCGACTCGTGTTATGAGTTTTCAAAGTTGACCACACACTGTGAAATCCTTTTGGTCATGGTTTGTGACACGTGCCTACTTTAGTTGTCCCTGTACATGGTTACCACGCTGTGTCATTACGTATCGAAGGTCTTCGTTCTTTCTTGTTGAGAGCTAGTGTTCCCAAGCCATTGTTAGCCCCCTTTGACTGTCTATGACCCGTGTTGTGAGTTGTAAATGTTGAACACATGAAGTGAAATTCTTTGTTCATGGTCATGACATATGCACACTTTGGTTGGTCACTGTGCATTGTAGCCACACTGTGCCACTACATATTGAAGGCATTTGTACTTGCTCGTCGATAACTGGTATTCACAAACCATTACATCCCACCCTGACCACTTATGACTCGTGCTATGAGTTGTAAAGGTCTACCACATTTAGTGTTATCATTTGGTCATGGTCAATGGCATATGACTACTTTGGTTGGTCATCGTGCATGGTATCCACACTGTGCCACAACTTATTGAAGCTCCTTGTGCTTGCTATTTAATACTTGGTGTTCCCAAACCATTGCTTCCCCCTCTGATCATTTGTGACTCATGTTATGAGTTGTCAGCGTTGACCACACACAGCGGATTTCTTTGGTCAAAGGCAGTACATATGCCTACTTTGGTCGGTCATTGTGCATGGTAGCCACACCATGCTACTACTGACTGAAGGTCATTGTACTTGTTAGTTGAAAACTGATATAACCATAGCATTGTTTCCTCCCCTGACCATTTGTGAGTCGTGTTATAGTTGGACAACGTTGACCACCCATATTGAAATTATCTGGTCATGGTCAGTGACATATGCCTACTTTGGTTTGTCACTGTATATTGTTACCACACCGTGTCATTACGTATCGAAGGTCTTTGCGCTTTCTTGTTGACAGCCAGTGTTCCCAAACCATTCCTAACCCCCTCTGGCTATCTGTTTCCCGTGTTGTGAGTTGTAAATGTTGACCACATGAAGTGAAATTCTTTGTTCATGGTCAGTCACATATGATTCTTTGGTTGGTCACAGTGCATCGTAGCCACTCTGTGCCACTACATATTGAAGGTATTTGTACTTGCTAGTCCATAACTAGTATTCACAAACCATTATCTTCCCTCCTGACCATTTGTGACTCGTGGTTTGATTTTTCAGCGTTGACCACACACAGTGAAATCCGTTGGTCATGGTTTGTGACACATGCCTACTTTGGTTTGTCACTGTATATTGTTACCACACCGTGTCATTACGTATCGAAGGTCTTTGCGCTTTCTTGTTGACAGCCAGTGTTCCCAAACCATTCCTAACCCCCTCTGGCTATCTGTTTCCCGTGTTGTGAGTTGTAAATGTTGACCACATCAAGTGAAATTCTTTTTTCATGGTCAGTCAAATATGCATACTTTGGTTGGTCACGGTGCATTGTAGCCACACTGTGCCACTACATATTGAAGGTATTTGTACTTGCTAGTCCATAACTAGTATTCACAAACCATTACATTCCACCCTGACCATTTGTGACTCGTGTTATGAGTTGTCAAGATTTACCACACTTAGATCCATTATTTGGTCATGGTTAGTGACATATGCGTACTTTGGTTGGTCATCCTGCATGGTATCCACACCGTGCCCAAACGTATTCAAGCTCCTTGTGCTTGCTATTTGATACTTGGTGTTCCCAAACCATTGTTTTACCCTCTGACCATTAGTGACTTGTATTGTGAGTTGTCAATGTTGACCACACATAGCGGGTTTCTTTGCTCAAAGGCAGTACATATGCCTACTTTGGTCGGTCATTGTGCATGGTTGCCACGCCGTGCTACTACTGACTGAAGGTCGTTGTTCTTTCTTGTTAAGAACTGATATTCCCGTAGCATTGTTTCCTCCTCTGACTGTTTTTGTCTCGTGTTATGGTTGGTCAACGTTGACAACCCATATTGAAATTCCCTGGTCATGGTCAGTGACATATGTCTAGTTTGGTTGTTTGGTGTGCATATTAGCCACACCGTGCCACTGCGTATTGAAGTTCTTCGTCCTTTCTAGTCAATACATAGGGTTCCCAAACCATTGTCTCTCCCTCTGACCATTTGTGACTTGTGTTATGAGTTGTCAATGTTGACCGCACATAGTGGACTTCTTCGTTCATAGTCAGTGACATATGCATCCTCTCGTTGGTCACTGTGCACGCTAGCCACACCATGCCACTACGTATTTCAACTTGCTAGTTGATAACTAGTGTTCATAACCCATGGCTTCCCCCACTGAGCATTTGTGACTCGTGCTATGAGTTTTCAACGTTGACCTCACACTGTGAAATCCGTTTGGTCATGGTTTGTGACACATGCCTACTTTGGTTTGTCACTGTACATGGTTACCACGCTGTGTCATTACGTATCGAAGGTCTTTGTGCGTTCTTGTTGACAGCTAGTGTTCCCAAACAATTGTTAGCCCCCTCTGACTATCTGTGACCCGTGTTGTGAGTTGTAAATGTTGACCACATGAAGTGAAATTCTTTGTTCATGGTCAGTGACATATGCATACTTTGGTTGGTCACTGTGCATTGTAGCCACACTGTGCCACTACGTATTGAAGGTTTTTGTACTTGCTAGTCGATAACTAGTATTCACAAACCATTATCTTCCCTCCTGACCATTTGTGACTCGTGTTATGAGTTGTCAAGGTTTACCACACTCAGTGCCATTATTTGGTCATGGTCAGTGACATATGCCTACTTTGGTTGGTCATCGTGCATGGTATCCACACCGTGCCACAACGTATTGAAGCTCCTTGTGCTTTCTTTTTGGTATATGGTGTTCCCAACCCATTGTTTCCCCCTGTAACCATTTGTGAATTGTATTATGAGTTGTCAATGTTGATCACACACAGCAGATTTATTTGGTCGAAGGCAGTACATATGCCTACTTTGGTCGGTCACTGTGCATGGTAGCCACACCGTGCTACTACTGACTGACGGTCGTTGTACTTGCTTGTTGAGAACTGATATTCCCATAGCATTGTTTCCTCCCCTGGCGGTTTTTGACTCGTGTTATGGTTGGTCAACGTTGACCACCCATATTGAAATTCTCTTGTCATGGTCAGTGACATATGCCTAGTTTGGACCTTTGGTGTGTATACTAGCCACACCGTGCCACTACGTATTGAAGTTCCTTGTCCTTTCTAGTGGATACATATGGTTCCCAAACCATTGTCTCTCCCTCTGACCATTTGTGACTCGTGTTGTGAGTTGTCAATGTTGACCACACATAGTGGACTTCGTCGGTCATGGCCAGTGACATATGCATCCTTTGGTTGGTCACTGTGCAGACTAGCCACACTGTGCCACTATTTGTCAAAAATATTTCCACTTGCTAGTTGATAACTAGTGTTCCTAACCCATGGTTTCCCCCACTGACCAGTTGTGACTTGTGTTATGGGTTTTCAACGTTGACCACACACTCTGAAATCCACTTGGTCATGGTTTGTGACACATGCCTACTTTGGTTTGATATTGTACATGGTTACCACGCCGTGTCATTGCGTATCAAAGGTCTTTGTGCTTTCGTGTTGAGAGCTAGTGTTGCCAAACCATTGTTAGCCCCCTTTGACTATCTGTGACCAGTGTTGTGAGTTGTAAATGTTGACCACATGAAGTGAAATTCTTTGTTTATGGTCAGTGACATATGCATACTTTGGTTGGTCACCGTGCATTGTAGCCACACCGTGCCACTACATATTGAAGGTATTTGTACTTGCTAATCGATAACTATTACTCACAAACCATTATATTCCACCCTGACCATTTGTGACTCGTGTTATGAGTTGTCAAGGTTTACCACACTTAGTGCCATTATTTGGTCATGGTCAATGACATATGCCTACTCTGGTTGGTCATCGTGCATGGTATCCAAACTGTGCCACAACGTATTGAAGCTCCCTGTGCTTCCTATTTGATACTTGGTGTTCCCAAACCATTCTTTTCTCTTCTGAACATTTGTGACTCATATTACAAGCTGTCAAAGTTGACCACACACAGCGGATTGCATTGGTCAAAGGCTGTACACATGCCTCCTTTGGTCAGTCATTGTGCATGGTAGCCACACCGTGCTACTACTAATTGAAACGCGTTGTACTTGCTAGTTGAAAACTAACATTCCCGAACCATTGTTCCCCCCTCTGACCATTTGTGACTCGTGTTATGGTTTGTGAACGTTGACCATCCATATTGAAATTCTTTGGTCATGGTCAGTGACATATGCCTAGTTTTGCTGTTTGGTGTGCATAGTAGCCACGTTGTGCCACTACATTTTGAAGTTAGTTATTCCTTCTAGTGCATGCATAAGGTTCCCACACCATTGTCTCTCCCTCTGACCATTTGTGACTCGTTTTATGAGTTGTCAATTTTGACCACACATAGTGGACTTCTTCGTTCATAGTCAGTGACATATGCATCCTTTGGTTGGTCAATGTGCACGCTAGCCACACCATGCCACTACTCGTTGAACAAATTTCAGCTTGCTAGTTGATAACTAGTGTTCCTAACCGATGGTTTCCCCCACTCACCAGTTGTGAATCGTGTTATGAGATTTCAACGTTAACCACTAACTCTAAAATCCGTTTGGTCATGGTTTGCGACACATGCCTCCTTTGGTTTGTTACTATACACGGTTACCACGCGGTGTCATTACGTATCGAAGGTCTTTGTGCTTTCTTGTTGACAGCTAGTGTTCCCAAACCATTGTTAGCCCCCTCTGACTATCTGTGACCCGTGTTGTGAGTTGTAAATGTTGACCACATGAAGCGAACTTCTTTGTTCATGGTCAGTGACATATGCATACTTTGGTTGGTCACTGTGCATTGTAGCCACTTTGTGCCACTACATATTGATGGTATTTGTACTTGCTAGTCAATAACTTGTATTCACACACCATTATCTTCCACCCTGACCAGTTGTGGCTCGTGTTATGAGTTGTCAAGGTTTACCACACTTAGTGCCATTATTTGGTCATGGTCAGTGACATATGCCTACTTTGGTTGGTCATCGTGCATGGTATCCACACTGTGCCACAACGTATTGAAGATCCTTGTTCTTGCTATTTGGTACTCGGTGTTCCCAAACCATTGCTTTCCCCTCTGACCATTTGTGACTCGTATTATGAGTTGTCATCGTTGACCATACACAGCGGATTTCTTTGATCAAAGGCAGTACATATGCCTACTTTGGTCGGTCATTGTGCATGGTAGCCACACCGTGCTACTACTGACTGAAGGTCATTGTACTTGCTAGTGGAGAACTAATATTCCCATAGTATTGTTTCCTCTCTTGACCGTTTGTGACTCGTGTTATGGTTGGTCAACGTTGACCACCCATATTGAAATTATCTGGCCATGATCAGTAACATATGCATGGTTTGGTTGTTTCGTGTGCATAGTAGCCACGCTGTGCCACTACGTATTGAAGGTCTTTGTCCTTTCTAGTTGATACATAGGTTTCCCAGCCCATTGTCTCTCCCTCTGACCATTTGTGACACGTGTTACGAGTTGTCAATGTTGACCACACATAGTGGACTTCTTCGGTCATAGTCTGTGACATATGCATCGTTTGGTTGGTTACTGTGCACGCTAGCCACACCGTGCCACTACTTGCTGAAAATCGTTCTACTTGGTAGTTGATAACTAGTGTGCCCAACCCATGGTCTCCCCCACTGACCATTTGTGACTTGTGTTATGAGTTTTCAACATTGACCACACACTGTGAAATCCGTTTGGTCATGGTTTGTCACACATGCCTACTTTGGTTTGGTAGTGTACATGGTTAACACGCCGTGTCATTACGTATCGAAGATCTTTGTGCTTTCTTGTTTATATCTAGTGTTCCCAAACCATTGTTAGCCCCCTCCGACTATTTGTGACCCGTGTTGTGAGTTGTAAATGTTGACCACATGAAGTGAAATTCTTTGTTCATGGTCAGTGACATATGCATACTTTGGTTGGTCACTGTGCATTGTAGCCACACTGTGCCACTACCAAATTAAAGGTATCTGCACNTTACCACACTTTGTGCCATAATTTGGTCATGGTCGTGACATATGCCTACTCTGGTTGGTCATCATGCATGGCATCCACATTGTGCCACAACGTATTGAAGCTCCTTGTGCTTCCTTCTTGATACTCAGTGTTCCCAGACCATTGTTTCCCCCTCTGACCATTTGTGACTCGTATTACGAGTTGTCAACGCTGACCACATACAGCGGATTTCTTTGGTCAAAGGCAGTACATATGCCTAATTTGGTCGGTTATGTGCATGGTAGCCACACCGTGCTACTACTGATTGAAGGGCGTTGTACTTGCTAGTTGAAAACTGACATTCCCAAACCATTGTTCCCCCCTCTGACCATTTGTGACTCGTGTTATGGTTGGTGAACGTTCACCATCCATATTGAAATTATTTGGTCATGGTCAGTGACATTTGCCTAGTTTGGTTGTTTGGTGTCCATAGTAGCCACACCGTGCTATTATGTATTGAAATTATTTGTCCCTTCTAGTCCATGCTTAGGGTTCCCAAACCATTGTCTCTCCCTCTGGCCATTTGTGACTCGTGTTATGCGTTGTCAATGTTGACCACGCATACAGGATTTCTTCGGTCATAGTCAGTGACGTATTCATCTTTTGGTTGGTCACTGTGCACGCTAGCCAAACCGTGCCACTTCTTGTTGAAATTCTTCGTACTTGCTGGTTGACAAAAAGTGTTCCCAGTCCATTTTTTCCCCCTATCACCATTTGTGACTCGTGTTATGAGTTTTCAATGTTGACCACTCACTGTGAAATTGGATTGGTCATGGTTAGTGACATATGCCTGATTTGGTTTGTCACAGTACATGGTTACCACGCCATGTCACTTTATAACAAAGGTATTTGTGCTTTCTGGTTAATAGCTAGTGTTCCCAAACCATTGTTATCCCCCTTTGACTATATGTTACTCGTGTTGTAAGTTGTCAACGCTGACCACATGAAGTGAAATTCGTTGGTCATGGTCAATGACATATGCATAATGTGGTTGGTCACTGTGCATGATAGCCACGCTGTGCCACTGCATATCGAAGGTATTTGTACTTGCTACTCGATACCTAGTATTCACAAACCATTGTCTTCCACTCTGACCATTTGTGACTCGTATTATGAGTTGTCAATGTTGACCACACACAGCAGATTTCTTTGGTCAAAGGCAGTACATATGCCTACTTTGGTCGATCATTGTGCATGGTAGCCACACCGTGCTAATACTGACTGAAGGTTGTTGTATTTGCTAGTTGATAACTGACATTCCCAAAGCATTGTTTCC
>SZWC01034206.1:0-18594 GCA_023375785.1 Penium margaritaceum | reverse complement strand
TGCCAGAGTTGTGCCATGGCTGTGCCAGAGTTGTGCCAGAGTTATGCCAGAGTTGTGCCAAGGTTGTGGTAGAGTTGTGCCAGAGGTGTGCCAGAGTTGTCCCATAGTTATGCCAGAGTTGTGCTAGAGTTGTGCCAGAGTTGTGCCGGAGTTGTGCCAGAGTTGTGCTAGAGTTGTACCAGAGTTGTGCCAGAGTTGTGCCACAGTTTTGCAAGAGTTGTGCCTGAAATGTGCTTAAGTTATGCCAGAGTTGTGCCAGAGTCGTGCCAAAGTTGTGCCAGAGATGTGCCAGAGTTGTGCCAAAATTGTGCTTGAGTTGTGCCAGAATTGTGCCATAGTTGTGCCAGAGTTGTGCCAGAATTGTGTCAACGTTGTCCCAGAGTTGTGCCACAGTTGTGCCAGAGTTGTTCCAGTGTTGTGCAAGAGTTGTGCCAATGTTGTGCCAGAGTTGTGCCAGGGTTGTGCCAGATTTGTGCCCGAGTTGTGCCAGAGTTGTGCCAGGGCTGTGCCAGAGTTGTGCAAGAGTTGTGCCAGAGTTGTCCCATAGCTTTGCAATTGTTGTACCAGAGTTTTGCTAGAGTTGTGCCAGAGCTGTTCCAGAGTTGAGCCATACTTTTGCCAGTGTTTTATAAGAGGTGTGCCATAGCTTTCCCAGAATTGTGCCATTGTCGTGCGAGAGTTGTGCCAACGTTATGCCAGAGTTGTGGCAGAGTTGTGACAGAGTTGTGCCAGAGTTGTGCCAGAGTTGTGCCAGAGTTGTGCCAGAGTTGTGCCAGAGTTGTGCCAGAGTTGTGCTAGAGTTGTGGCAGAGTTGTGCCAGAGTTGTGCCAGAGTTGTGCTAGAGGTGTGCCAGAGTTGTGCCAGAGTTGTGCCAGAGCTGTGCCAGAGTTGTGCCAGAGGTGTGCTAGAGGTGTGCCAGAGTTGTGCCAGAGTTGTGCCAGAGCTGTGCCAGAGTTGTGCCAGAGGTGTGCTAGAGGTGTGCCAGAGTTGTGCCAGAGTTGTGCCAGAGCTGTGCCAGAGTTGTGCCAGAGGTGTGCTAGAGGTGTGCCAGAGTTGTGCCAGAGTTGTGCCAGAGCTGTGCCAGAGTTGTGCCAGAGGTGTGCTAGAGGTGTGCCAGAGTTGTGCCAGAGTTGTGCCAGAGCTGTGCCAGAGTTGTGCCAGAGGTGTGCTAGAGGTGTGCCAGAGTTGTGCCAGAGTTGTGCCAGAGCTGTGCCAGAGTTGTGCCAGAGGTGTGCTAGAGGTGTGCCAGAGTTGTGCCAGAGTTGTGCCAGAGCTGTGCCAGAGTTGTGCCAGAGGTGTGCTAGAGGTGTGCCAGAGTTGTGCCAGAGTTGTGCCAGAGCTGTGCCAGAGTTGTGCCAGAGGTGTGCTAGAGGTGTGCCAGAGTTGTGCCAGAGTTGTGCCAGAGCTGTGCCAGAGTTGTGCCAGAGGTGTGCTAGAGGTGTGCCAGAGTTGTGCCAGAGTTGTGCCAGAGCTGTGCCAGAGTTGTGCCAGAGGTGTGCTAGAGGTGTGCCAGAGTTGTGCCAGAGTTGTGCCAGAGCTGTGCCAGAGTTGTGCCAGAGGTGTGCTAGAGGTGTGCCAGAGTTGTGCCAGAGTTGTGCCAGAGCTGTGCCAGAGTTGTGCCAGAGGTGTGCTAGAGGTGTGCCAGAGTTGTGCCAGAGTTGTGCCAGAGCTGTGCCAGAGTTGTGCCAGAGGTGTGCTAGAGGTGTGCCAGAGTTGTGCCAGAGTTGTGCCAGAGCTGTGCCAGAGTTGTGCCAGAGGTGTGCTAGAGGTGTGCCAGAGTTGTGCCAGAGTTGTGCCAGAGCTGTGCCAGAGTTGTGCCAGAGGTGTGCTAGAGGTGTGCCAGAGTTGTGCCAGAGTTGTGCCAGAGCTGTGCCAGAGTTGTGCCAGAGGTGTGCTAGAGGTGTGCCAGAGTTGTGCCAGAGTTGTGCCAGAGCTGTGCCAGAGTTGTGCCAGAGGTGTGCTAGAGGTGTGCCAGAGTTGTGCCAGAGTTGTGCCAGAGCTGTGCCAGAGTTGTGCCAGAGGTGTGCTAGAGGTGTGCCAGAGTTGTGCCAGAGTTGTGCCAGAGCTGTGCCAGAGTTGTGCCAGAGGTGTGCTAGAGGTGTGCCAGAGTTGTGCCAGAGTTGTGCCAGAGCTGTGCCAGAGTTGTGCCAGAGGTGTGCTAGAGGTGTGCCAGAGTTGTGCCAGAGTTGTGCCAGAGCTGTGCCAGAGTTGTGCCAGAGGTGTGCTAGAGGTGTGCCAGAGTTGTGCCAGAGTTGTGCCAGAGCTGTGCCAGAGTTGTGCCAGAGGTGTGCTAGAGGTGTGCCAGAGTTGTGCCAGAGTTGTGCCAGAGCTGTGCCAGAGTTGTGCCAGAGGTGTGCTAGAGGTGTGCCAGAGTTGTGCCAGAGTTGTGCCAGAGCTGTGCCAGAGTTGTGCCAGAGGTGTGCTAGAGGTGTGCCAGAGTTGTGCCAGAGTTGTGCCAGAGCTGTGCCAGAGTTGTGCCAGAGGTGTGCTAGAGGTGTGCCAGAGTTGTGCCAGAGTTGTGCCAGAGCTGTGCCAGAGTTGTGCCAGAGTTGTGCCAGAGTCGTGCCAGAGTTGTGCCAGAGTTGTGCCAGAGTTATGCCAGAGTTGTGCCAGAGATATGTCAGAGTTGTGCCAGAGTTGTGCTAGAGTTGTGCCAGAGTTGTGCCGGAGTTGTGCCAGAGTGGTGCCAGAGTTGTGCCAGAGTTGTGCTAGAGTTCTGCCAGAGGTGTGCCGGAGTTGTGCCAGAGTTGTGCTAGAGTTGTACCAGAGTTGTGCCAGAGTTGTGCCACAGTTGTGCTGGAGTTGTGCCTGAGTTAGGCCAAAGTTATGCCAGAGTTATGCCAGAGTTTTGCCATAGTTGTGCCAGAGATGTGCCAGAGTTGTGCCAGAATTGTGCTATAGTTGTGCCAGAATTGTGCCGTAGTTGTGCCAGATTTGTGCCAGACATGTGCCAGAGTTGTCCCAGAGTTGTGCCAGAGTTATGCCAGAGTTGTTCCAGCGTTGTGCCAGAGTTGTGCCAATGTTGTGCTAGAGTTGTGCCAGAGTTGTGCCAGAGTTGTGCCCGATCTGTGCCAGAGTTGTGCCAGGGCTGTGCTAGAGTTGTGCCAGAGTTGTGCCAGAGTTGTGCCAGAGGTGTGCCAGAGCTGTGCCAGAGTTGTGCCAGAGTTGTGCCTGAATTGTGCCGGAGTTGTGCCAGAGTTGTGCCAGAGTTGTGCCCGAGTTGTGCCAGAGTTGTGCCAGGGCTGTGCCAGAGTTGTGCCAGACTTGTGCCAGAGTTGTGCCAGAGTTGTGCCAGCGTGGTGCCAGAGTTGTGCCAGAGTTGTGCCAGAGATGTGCCAGAGTTGTGCCAGAGGTGTGCCAGAGCTGTGCCAGAGTTGTGCCAGAGTTGTGCCTGAATTGTGCCGGAGTTGTGCCAGAGTTGTGCCAGAGTTGTGCCCGAGTTGTGCCAGAGTTGTGCCAGGGCTGTGCCAGAGTTGTGCCAGACTTGTGCCAGAGTTGTGCCAGAGTTGTGCCAGCGTGGTGCCAGAGTTGTGCCAGAGTTGTGCCAGAGATGTGCCAGAGTTGTGCCAGAGGTGTGCCAGAGCTGTGCCAGAGTTGTGCCAGAGTTGTGCCTGAATTGTGCCGGAGTTGTGCCAGAGTTGTGCCAGAGTTGTGCCCGAGTTGTGCCAGAGTTGTGCCAGGGCTGTGCCAGAGTTGTGCCAGACTTGTGCCAGAGTTGTGCCAGAGTTGTGCCAGCGTGGTGCCAGAGTTGTGCCAGAGTTGTGCCAGAGATGTGCCAGAGTTGTGCCAGAGGTGTGCCAGAGCTGTGCCAGAGTTGTGCCAGAGTTGTGCCTGAATTGTGCCGGAGTTGTGCCAGAGTTGTGCCAGAGTTGTGCCCGAGTTGTGCCAGAGTTGTGCCAGGGCTGTGCCAGAGTTGTGCCAGACTTGTGCCAGAGTTGTGCCAGAGTTGTGCCAGCGTGGTGCCAGAGTTGTGCCAGAGTTGTGCCAGAGATGTGCCAGAGTTGTGCCAGAGGTGTGCCAGAGCTGTGCCAGAGTTGTGCCAGAGTTGTGCCTGAATTGTGCCGGAGTTGTGCCAGAGTTGTGCCAGAGTTGTGCCCGAGTTGTGCCAGAGTTGTGCCAGGGCTGTGCCAGAGTTGTGCCAGACTTGTGCCAGAGTTGTGCCAGAGTTGTGCCAGCGTGGTGCCAGAGTTGTGCCAGAGTTGTGCCAGAGTTGTGCCAGAGTTGTGCCAGAGTTGTGCCAGATTCGTGCCAGAGTTGTACCAGGGTTGTGCCAGAGTTGTACGGGAGTTTTACCAGAGTTGTGCCAGAGTTGTGCCAGAGCTGTGCCAAAGTTGTGCCAGAGTTGTGACTAAGTTGTGCCAGAGTTCTGCCAGAGTTAAGCCAGAGTTGTGCCATGGCTGTGCCAGAGTTGTGCTAATGTTGTGCCAGAGTTGTGTTGGAGTTGTCCCATAGTTGTGCCAAAGTTGTGCCAGAGTTGCGCTAGAGTTGTGCCAGAGTTGTGCCGGAGTTGTGCTAGAGTTTTGCTAGAGTTGTACCAGAGTTGTGCCAGAGTTGTGCCAAAGTTGTGCAAGAGCTGTGCCTGAGTTGTGCCAAAGTTATGCCAGAGGTGTGCCAGAGTTGTGCCAGAGTTATGCCAGAGATGTGCCAGAGCTGTGCCGGAATTGTGGTAGAGTTGTGCCAGAATTGTGCCATAGTTGTGCCAGAATTGTGCCAGACTTGTGCCAGAGTTGTCCCAGAGTTTTGCCAGAGTTGTGCCAGAGTTGTTCCAGTGTTGTGCCAGAGTTGTGCCAATGTTGTGCCAGAATTGTGCCAGGGTTGTGCCAGAGTTGTGCCCGAGTTGTGCCAGAGTTGTGCCAGGGCTGTGCCAGAGTTGTGCAAGAGTTGTGCCAGAGTTGTGCCATAGCTTTGCGATTGTTGTACCAGAGGTTTTGCTAGAGTTGTGCCAGAGCTGTTCCAGAGTTGTGCCATGGTTTTGCCAGTGTTGTACAAGAGGTGTGCCATAGTTTTCCCAGAGTTGTGCCATTGTCATACGAGAGTTGTGCCAAAGTTGTGCCAGAGTTGTGGTTGAATTGTGCCAGAGTTATGCCAGAGTTGTGGCAGAGATGTGCCAGAGTTGTGCCGGAGTTGTGCAGGGCTGTGCCAGAGTTGTTCCATAGTTGTGCCAGAGTTGTACCAAAGTTGTGCTAGTGTTGTGCCAGAGTTGTGCCAGAGTTGTGCCATAGTTGTGCCTGAGTTGTGCCAGAGTTGTGCCAGAGCTGTGCCAGAATTGTGCTAGAGTTGTGCCAGAATTGTGCCTTAGTTGTGCCAGATTTGTGCCAGAGTTGTGCAAGTGTTGTGCAAGAGCTGTGCCAGAGTCATGCAAGAGTTGTGCCAGAGCTGTGCCAGAGTTGTGCCAATGTTGTGCCAGAGTTGTGCCAGAGTTGTGCCAGAGTTGTGCCCGAGTTGTACCAGAGTTATGCCAGGGCTGTGCCAGAGTTTTGCCAGAGTTGAGCCAGAGTTGTGCCAGAGTTGTGCTAGTGTTGTGCCAGAGTTGTGCAAGGGTTGTGCCATAGTTGTGCCTGAGTTGTCCCAGAGTTGTGTCAGAGTTGTGCCAAAATTGTCCCGGAGTTGTGCCAGAGTTGTGCCAGATTTGTGCCAGAGTTGTGCTAGAGTTGTGCCAGACTTGTGCAAGAGTTGTCCCAAAGTTGTGCCAGTCTTGTGCCAGAGTTTTTCCAGAATTGTGCCAGAGTTGTGCCAATGGTGTGCCGGAGTTGTGCCAGAGTTGTGCCAGAGTTGTGCCATAGTTGTGCCATAGTTGTGCCTGGGTTTCGCCAGAGTTGTGCCAGAGTTATGCCAGAATTGTGCCAGAGTTGTGCCAGAGTTGTGCCAAAATTGTGCCAAAGTTGTGCCAGAGTTGTGCCAGGGTTGTGCCAGAGTTGTGCCCGAGTTGTGCCAGAGTTGTGCCAGGGCTGTGCCAGAGTTGTGCCAGAGTTGTGCCAAAATTGTGCCAAAGTTGTGCCAGAGTTGTGCCAGGGTTGTGCCAGAGTTGTGCCCGAGTTGTGCCAGAGTTGTGCCAGGGCTGTGCCAGAGTTGTGCCAGAGTTGTGCCAAAATTGTGCCAAAGTTGTGCCAGAGTTGTGCCAGGGTTGTGCCAGAGTTGTGCCCGAGTTGTGCCAGAGTTGTGCCAGGGCTGTGCCAGAGTTGTGCCAGAGTTGTGCCAAAATTGTGCCAAAGTTGTGCCAGAGTTGTGCCAGGGTTGTGCCAGAGTTGTGCCCGAGTTGTGCCAGAGTTGTGCCAGGGCTGTGCCAGAGTTGTGCCAGAGTTGTGCCAAAATTGTGCCAAAGTTGTGCCAGAGTTGTGCCAGGGTTGTGCCAGAGTTGTGCCCGAGTTGTGCCAGAGTTGTGCCAGGGCTGTGCCAGAGTTGTGCCAGAGTTGTGCCAAAATTGTGCCAAAGTTGTGCCAGAGTTGTGCCAGGGTTGTGCCAGAGTTGTGCCCGAGTTGTGCCAGAGTTGTGCCAGGGCTGTGCCAGAGTTGTGCCAGAGTTGTGCCAAAATTGTGCCAAAGTTGTGCCAGAGTTGTGCCAGGGTTGTGCCAGAGTTGTGCCCGAGTTGTGCCAGAGTTGTGCCAGGGCTGTGCCAGAGTTGTGCCAGAGTTGTGCCAAAATTGTGCCAAAGTTGTGCCAGAGTTGTGCCAGGGTTGTGCCAGAGTTGTGCCCGAGTTGTGCCAGAGTTGTGCCAGGGCTGTGCCAGAGTTGTGCCAGAGTTGTGCCAAAATTGTGCCAAAGTTGTGCCAGAGTTGTGCCAGGGTTGTGCCAGAGTTGTGCCCGAGTTGTGCCAGAGTTGTGCCAGGGCTGTGCCAGAGTTGTGCCAGAGTTGTGCCAAAATTGTGCCAAAGTTGTGCCAGAGTTGTGCCAGGGTTGTGCCAGAGTTGTGCCCGAGTTGTGCCAGAGTTGTGCCAGGGCTGTGCCAGAGTTGTGCCAGAGTTGTGCCAAAATTGTGCCAAAGTTGTGCCAGAGTTGTGCCAGGGTTGTGCCAGAGTTGTGCCCGAGTTGTGCCAGAGTTGTGCCAGGGCTGTGCCAGAGTTGTGCCAGAGTTGTGCCAAAATTGTGCCAAAGTTGTGCCAGAGTTGTGCCAGGGTTGTGCCAGAGTTGTGCCCGAGTTGTGCCAGAGTTGTGCCAGGGCTGTGCCAGAGTTGTGCCAGAGTTGTGCCAAAGTTGTGCCAGAGATGTGCCAGAGTTGTGCCAGAATTGTGCTTGAGTTGTGCCAGAATTGTGCCATAGTTGTGCCTTAGTTGTGCCAGAGTTGTTCCAGTGTTGTGCCAGAGTTGTGCCAATGTTGTGCCAGAGTTGAGCCAGGGTTGTGCCAGAGTTGTGCCCGAGTTGAGCCAGAGTTGTGCCAGGGCTGTGCCAGAGTTCTGCAAGAGTTGTGCCAGAGTTGTGCCATAGCTTTGCCATTGTTGTACCAGAGTTTTGCTAGAGTTGTGCCATAGCTGTTCCAGAGTTGAGCCATAGTTTTGCCTGTGTTTTATAAGAGGTGTGCCATAGTTTTCCCAGAGTTGTGCCATTGTCGTGCGAGAGTTGTGCCAAAGTTATGCCAGAGTTGTGGCAGAGTTGTGCCAGAGTTGTGCCAGAGTTGTGCCAGAGTTGTGCCAGAGTTGTGCCAGAGTTGTGCCAGAGGTTTGCCAGAGTTGTGCCAGTGTTGTGGCTGAGTTGTGCCAGAGGCATGCCAGAGTTGTGCCAGAGTTGTGCCAGAGTTGTGCCAGGGCTGTGCCAGAGTTGTGCCATAGTTGTGCCAGAGTTGTGCCAGAGTTGTGCCAGAGGTGTGCCAGAGTTGTGCCAGAGTTGTGCCCGAGTTGTGCCAGAGTTGTGCCAGAGTTATGGCAGAGTTGTGCCAGAGTTGTGCCAGAGGTGTGCCAGAGTTGTGCCAGAGTTGTGCCCGAGTTGTGCCAGAGTTGTGCCAGAGTTATGGCAGAGTTGTGCCAGAGTTGTGCCAGAGGTGTGCCAGAGTTGTGCCAGAGTTGTGCCCGAGTTGTGCCAGAGTTGTGCCAGAGTTATGGCAGAGTTGTGCCAGAGTTGTGCCAGAGGTGTGCCAGAGTTGTGCCAGAGTTGTGCCCGAGTTGTGCCAGAGTTGTGCCAGAGTTATGGCAGAGTTGTGCCAGAGTTGTGCCAGAGGTGTGCCAGAGTTGTGCCAGAGTTGTGCCCGAGTTGTGCCAGAGTTGTGCCAGAGTTATGGCAGAGTTGTGCCAGAGTTGTGCCAGAGGTGTGCCAGAGTTGTGCCAGAGTTGTGCCCGAGTTGTGCCAGAGTTGTGCCAGAGTTATGGCAGAGTTGTGCCAGAGTTGTGCCAGAGGTGTGCCAGAGTTGTGCCAGAGTTGTGCCCGAGTTGTGCCAGAGTTGTGCCAGAGTTATGGCAGAGTTGTGCCAGAGTTGTGCCAGAGGTGTGCCAGAGTTGTGCCAGAGTTGTGCCCGAGTTGTGCCAGAGTTGTGCCAGAGTTATGGCAGAGTTGTGCCAGAGTTGTGCCAGAGGTGTGCCAGAGTTGTGCCAGAGTTGTGCCCGAGTTGTGCCAGAGTTGTGCCAGAGTTATGGCAGAGTTGTGCCAGAGTTGTGCCAGAGGTGTGCCAGAGTTGTGCCAGAGTTGTGCCCGAGTTGTGCCAGAGTTGTGCCAGAGTTATGGCAGAGTTGTGCCAGAGTTGTGCCAGAGGTGTGCCAGAGTTGTGCCAGAGTTGTGCCCGAGTTGTGCCAGAGTTGTGCCAGAGTTATGGCAGAGTTGTGCCAGAGTTGTGCCAGAGGTGTGCCAGAGTTGTGCCAGAGTTGTGCCCGAGTTGTGCCAGAGTTGTGCCAGAGTTATGGCAGAGTTGTGCCAGAGTTGTGCCAGAGGTGTGCCAGAGTTGTGCCAGAGTTGTGCCCGAGTTGTGCCAGAGTTGTGCCAGAGTTATGGCAGAGTTGTGCCAGAGTTGTGCCAGAGGTGTGCCAGAGTTGTGCCAGAGTTGTGCCCGAGTTGTGCCAGAGTTGTGCCAGAGTTATGGCAGAGTTGTGCCAGAGTTGTGCCAGAGGTGTGCCAGAGTTGTGCCAGAGTTGTGCCCGAGTTGTGCCAGAGTTGTGCCAGAGTTATGGCAGAGTTGTGCCAGAGTTGTGCCAGAGGTGTGCCAGAGTTGTGCCAGAGTTGTGCCCGAGTTGTGCCAGAGTTGTGCCAGAGTTATGGCAGAGTTGTGCCAGAGTTGTGCCAGAGGTGTGCCAGAGTTGTGCCAGAGTTGTGCCCGAGTTGTGCCAGAGTTGTGCCAGAGTTATGGCAGAGTTGTGCCAGAGTTGTGCCAGAGGTGTGCCAGAGTTGTGCCAGAGTTGTGCCCGAGTTGTGCCAGAGTTGTGCCAGAGTTATGGCAGAGTTGTGCCAGAGTTGTGCCAGAGGTGTGCCAGAGTTGTGCCAGAGTTGTGCCCGAGTTGTGCCAGAGTTGTGCCAGAGTTATGGCAGAGTTGTGCCAGAGTTGTGCCAGAGGTGTGCCAGAGTTGTGCCAGAGTTGTGCCCGAGTTGTGCCAGAGTTGTGCCAGAGTTATGGCAGAGTTGTGCCAGAGTTGTGCCAGAGGTGTGCCAGAGTTGTGCCAGAGTTGTGCCCGAGTTGTGCCAGAGTTGTGCCAGAGTTATGGCAGAGTTGTGCCAGAGTTGTGCCAGAGGTGTGCCAGAGTTGTGCCAGAGTTGTGCCAGAGTTGTGCCCGAGTTGTACCAGAGTTGTGCCAGGGCTGTGCCAGAGTTGTAACAGAGTTGAGCCAGAGTTGTGCCAGAGTTGTGCTAGTGTTGTGCCAGAGTTGTGCAAGGGTTGTGCCATAGTTGTACCTGAGTTGTCCCAGAGTTGTGTCAGAGTTGTGCCAAAATTGTGCCGGAGTTGTGCCAGAGTTGTGCCAGAGTTGTGCCAGAGTTGTGCAAGAGTTGTGCCAGATTCGTGCCAGACTTGTGCCAGAAATGTGCCAGAGTTGTGCCAAAATTGTGCCAGATTTGTGCCAGAGTTGTGCTAGAGTTGTGCGAGGGTTGTGCCACAGTTGTGCCAGAGTTGTGCCAGATTCGTGCCAGAGTTGTGCCAGAAATGTGCCAGAGTTGTGCCAGAAATGTGCCAGAGTTGTGCAGAGGTGTACTAGAGGTGTGCCAGAGTTGTGGCAGAGTTGTGCCAGAGTTGTGCCAGAGTTATGCCAGAGTTGTTCAAGAGTTGTGCTAGAGTTGCTACAGTTGTGCCAGAGTATTCCCATAGTTGTGCCAGAGTTGTGCAGGAGTTGCGCTAGAGTTGTGCCAGAGTTGTGCCAGACGTGTGCCAGAGTTGTGCCAGAGTTGTGCCGGAGTTGTGCCAGAGTTGTGCCATAGTTGTGCCAGAGATGTGCCAGAGGTGTGCCAGAATTGTGCAAGAGGTGTGCCAGAATTGTGCCGTAGTTGTGCCAGATTTGTGCCAGACTTGTGCCAGAGCTGTCCCAGAGTTGTGCCAGAGTTGTGCCAGAGTTGTTCCAGTGTTGTGCCAGAGTTGTGCCAATGTTGTGCCAGAGTTGTGCCAGAGTTGTTCCAGAGATGTGGCTGATCTGTGCCAGAGTTGTGCCAGGGCTGTGCTAGAGCTGTGCCAGAGTTGTGCCAGAGATGTGCCAGAGTTGAGCTACTGTTGGGCCAGAGTTGTTCCAGAGTTGTGCCATAGTTGTGCCTGAGTTGTGCCAGAGTTGTGCCAGAGTTGTGCCTGAATTGTGCCGGAGTTGTGCCAGAGTTGTGCCAGAGTTCTGCCAGAGTTGTGCCAGAGTTCTGCCAGAGTTGTGCCAGAGTTCTGCCAGAGTTGTGCCAGAGTTCTGCCAGAGTTGTGCCAGAGTTCTGCCAGAGTTGTGCCAGAGTTCTGCCAGAGTTGTGCCAGAGTTCTGCCAGAGTTGTGCCAGAGTTCTGCCAGAGTTGTGCCAGAGTTCTGCCAGAGTTGTGCCAGAGTTCTGCCAGAGTTGTGCCAGAGTTCTGCCAGAGTTGTGCCAGAGTTCTGCCAGAGTTGTGCCAGAGTTCTGCCAGAGTTGTGCCAGAGTTCTGCCAGAGTTGTGCCAGAGTTCTGCCAGAGTTGTGCCAGAGTTCTGCCAGAGTTGTGCCAGAGTTCTGCCAGAGTTGTGCCAGAGTTCTGCCAGAGTTGTGCCAGAGTTCTGCCAGAGTTGTGCCAGAGTTCTGCCAGAGTTGTGCCAGAGTTCTGCCAGAGTTGTGCCAGAGTTCTGCCAGAGTTGTGCCAGAGTTCTGCCAGAGTTGTGCCAGAGTTCTGCCAGAGTTGTGCCAGAGTTCTGCCAGAGTTGTGCCAGAGTTCTGCCAGAGTTGTGCCAGAGTTCTGCCAGAGTTGTGCCAGAGTTCTGCCAGAGTTGTGCCAGAGTTCTGCCAGAGTTGTGCCAGAGTTCTGCCAGAGTTGTGCCAGAGTTCTGCCAGAGTTGTGCCAGAGTTCTGCCAGAGTTGTGCCAGAGTTCTGCCAGAGTTGTGCCAGAGTTCTGCCAGAGTTGTGCCAGAGTTCTGCCAGAGTTGTGCCAGAGTTCTGCCAGAGTTGTGCCAGAGTTCTGCCAGAGTTGTGCCAGAGTTCTGCCAGAGTTGTGCCAGAGTTCTGCCAGAGTTGTGCCAGAGTTCTGCCAGAGTTGTGCCAGAGTTCTGCCAGAGTTGTGCCAGAGTTCTGCCAGAGTTGTGCCAGAGTTCTGCCAGAGTTGTGCCAGAGTTCTGCCAGAGTTGTGCCAGAGTTCTGCCAGAGTTGTGCCAGAGTTCTGCCAGAGTTGTGCCAGAGTTCTGCCAGAGTTGTGCCAGAGTTCTGCCAGAGTTGTGCCAGAGTTCTGCCAGAGTTGTGCCAGAGTTCTGCCAGAGTTGTGCCAGAGTTCTGCCAGAGTTGTGCCAGAGTTCTGCCAGAGTTGTGCCAGAGTTCTGCCAGAGTTGTGCCAGAGTTCTGCCAGAGTTGTGCCAGAGTTCTGCCAGAGTTGTGCCAGAGTTCTGCCAGAGTTGTGCCAGAGTTCTGCCAGAGTTGTGCCAGAGTTCTGCCAGAGTTGTGCCAGAGTTCTGCCAGAGTTGTGCCAGAGTTCTGCCAGAGTTGTGCCAGAGTTCTGCCAGAGTTGTGCCAGAGTTCTGCCAGAGTTGTGCCAGAGTTCTGCCAGAGTTGTGCCAGAGTTCTGCCAGAGTTGTGCCAGAGTTCTGCCAGAGTTGTGCCAGAGTTCTGCCAGAGTTGTGCCAGAGTTCTGCCAGAGTTGTGCCAGAGTTCTGCCAGAGTTGTGCCAGAGTTCTGCCAGAGTTGTGCCAGAGTTCTGCCAGAGTTGTGCCAGAGTTCTGCCAGAGTTGTGCCAGAGTTCTGCCAGAGTTGTGCCAGAGTTCTGCCAGAGTTGTGCCAGAGTTCTGCCAGAGTTGTGCCAGAGTTCTGCCAGAGTTGTGCCAGAGTTCTGCCAGAGTTGTGCCAGAGTTCTGCCAGAGTTGTGCCAGAGTTCTGCCAGAGTTGTGCCAGAGTTCTGCCAGAGTTGTGCCAGAGTTCTGCCAGAGTTGTGCCAGAGTTCTGCCAGAGTTGTGCCAGAGTTCTGCCAGAGTTGTGCCAGAGTTCTGCCAGAGTTGTGCCAGAGTTCTGCCAGAGTTGTGCCAGAGTTCTGCCAGAGTTGTGCCAGAGTTCTGCCAGAGTTGTGCCAGAGTTCTGCCAGAGTTGTGCCAGAGTTCTGCCAGAGTTGTGCCAGAGTTCTGCCAGAGTTGTGCCAGAGTTCTGCCAGAGTTGTGCCAGAGTTCTGCCAGAGTTGTGCCAGAGTTCTGCCAGAGTTGTGCCAGAGTTCTGCCAGAGTTGTGCCAGAGTTCTGCCAGAGTTGTGCCAGAGTTCTGCCAGAGTTGTGCCAGAGTTCTGCCAGAGTTGTGCCAGAGTTCTGCCAGAGTTGTGCCAGAGTTCTGCCAGAGTTGTGCCAGAGTTCTGCCAGAGTTGTGCCAGAGTTCTGCCAGAGTTGTGCCAGAGTTCTGCCAGAGTTGTGCCAGAGTTCTGCCAGAGTTGTGCCAGAGTTCTGCCAGAGTTGTGCCAGAGTTCTGCCAGAGTTGTGCCAGAGTTCTGCCAGAGTTGTGCCAGAGTTCTGCCAGAGTTGTGCCAGAGTTCTGCCAGAGTTGTGCCAGAGTTCTGCCAGAGTTGTGCCAGAGTTCTGCCAGAGTTGTGCCAGAGTTCTGCCAGAGTTGTGCCAGAGTTCTGCCAGAGTTGTGCCAGAGTTCTGCCAGAGTTGTGCCAGAGTTCTGCCAGAGTTGTGCCAGAGTTCTGCCAGAGTTGTGCCAGAGTTCTGCCAGAGTTGTGCCAGAGTTCTGCCAGAGTTGTGCCAGAGTTCTGCCAGAGTTGTGCCAGAGTTCTGCCAGAGTTGTGCCAGAGTTCTGCCAGAGTTGTGCCAGAGTTCTGCCAGAGTTGTGCCAGAGTTCTGCCAGAGTTGTGCCAGAGTTCTGCCAGAGTTGTGCCAGAGTTCTGCCAGAGTTGTGCCAGAGTTCTGCCAGAGTTGTGCCAGAGTTCTGCCAGAGTTGTGCCAGAGTTCTGCCAGAGTTGTGCCAGAGTTCTGCCAGAGTTGTGCCAGAGTTCTGCCAGAGTTGTGCCAGAGTTCTGCCAGAGTTGTGCCAGAGTTCTGCCAGAGTTGTGCCAGAGTTCTGCCAGAGTTGTGCCAGAGTTCTGCCAGAGTTGTGCCAGAGTTCTGCCAGAGTTGTGCCAGAGTTCTGCCAGAGTTGTGCCAGAGTTCTGCCAGAGTTGTGCCAGAGTTCTGCCAGAGTTGTGCCAGAGTTCTGCCAGAGTTGTGCCAGAGTTCTGCCAGAGTTGTGCCAGAGTTCTGCCAGAGTTGTGCCAGAGTTCTGCCAGAGTTGTGCCAGAGTTCTGCCAGAGTTGTGCCAGAGTTCTGCCAGAGTTGTGCCAGAGTTCTGCCAGAGTTGTGCCAGAGTTCTGCCAGAGTTGTGCCAGAGTTCTGCCAGAGTTGTGCCAGAGTTCTGCCAGAGTTGTGCCAGAGTTCTGCCAGAGTTGTGCCAGAGTTCTGCCAGAGTTGTGCCAGAGTTCTGCCAGAGTTGTGCCAGAGTTCTGCCAGAGTTGTGCCAGAGTTCTGCCAGAGTTGTGCCAGAGTTCTGCCAGAGTTGTGCCAGAGTTCTGCCAGAGTTGTGCCAGAGTTCTGCCAGAGTTGTGCCAGAGTTCTGCCAGAGTTGTGCCAGAGTTCTGCCAGAGTTGTGCCAGAGTTCTGCCAGAGTTGTGCCAGAGTTCTGCCAGAGTTGTGCCAGAGTTCTGCCAGAGTTGTGCCAGAGTTCTGCCAGAGTTGTGCCAGAGTTCTGCCAGAGTTGTGCCAGAGTTCTGCCAGAGTTGTGCCAGAGTTCTGCCAGAGTTGTGCCAGAGTTCTGCCAGAGTTGTGCCAGAGTTCTGCCAGAGTTGTGCCAGAGTTCTGCCAGAGTTGTGCCAGAGTTCTGCCAGAGTTGTGCCAGAGTTCTGCCAGAGTTGTGCCAGAGTTCTGCCAGAGTTGTGCCAGAGTTCTGCCAGAGTTGTGCCAGAGTTCTGCCAGAGTTGTGCCAGAGTTCTGCCAGAGTTGTGCCAGAGTTCTGCCAGAGTTGTGCCAGAGTTCTGCCAGAGTTGTGCCAGAGTTCTGCCAGAGTTGTGCCAGAGTTCTGCCAGAGTTGTGCCAGAGTTCTGCCAGAGTTGTGCCAGAGTTCTGCCAGAGTTGTGCCAGAGTTCTGCCAGAGTTGTGCCAGAGTTCTGCCAGAGTTGTGCCAGAGTTCTGCCAGAGTTGTGCCAGAGTTCTGCCAGAGTTGTGCCAGAGTTCTGCCAGAGTTGTGCCAGAGTTCTGCCAGAGTTGTGCCAGAGTTCTGCCAGAGTTGTGCCAGAGTTCTGCCAGAGTTGTGCCAGAGTTCTGCCAGAGTTGTGCCAGAGTTCTGCCAGAGTTGTGCCAGAGTTCTGCCAGAGTTGTGCCAGAGTTCTGCCAGAGTTGTGCCAGAGTTCTGCCAGAGTTGTGCCACAGTTGTGCAAGAGTTGTGCCAGAGTTATGCCACAGTTGTGCCAGAGTTGTGCCAGAGTTGTGCCAGAGATGTGCCAGAGTTGTGCCAAAATTGTGATAGAGATGTGCCGGAATTGTGCAAGAGTTGTGCCAGAGTTGTGCCAGACTTGTGCAAGAGTTGTCCCAGAGTTGTGCCAGAGTTGTGCCAGAGTTCTGCCAGAGTTGTGCCAGAGTTTTGCGACAGTTGTGCACGAGTTGTGCCAGAGTTATGCCACAGTTGTGCCAGAGTTGTGCCAAAGTTGTGCCAGAGATGTGCCAGAGTTGTGCCAGAATTGTGATAGAGATGTGCCAGAATTGTGCAAGAGTTGTTCCAGAGTTGTGCCAGACTTGTGCAAGAGTTGTCCCAGGGTTGTGCCAGAGTTGTGCCAGAGTTCTGCCAGAGTTCTGCCAGAGTTGTGCCAGTGTTGTGCCAGAGTTGTGCCAGAGCTGTGCCAGATTTGTGCCCGAGTTGTGTTAGAGTTGTGCCAGGGCTGTGCCAGAGTTGTGCCAGAGTCGTGCCAGAGTTGTGCAAGAGTTGTGCCATAGTTGTGCCTGAGTTGTGCCAGATTTTTGCCAGAGTTGTGCAAGAATTGTGCAGGAGTTGTGCCAGAGTTGTGCCAGAGTTGTGCCAGAGTTGTGCCGACGTTGTGCCAGAGTTGTGCTAGAGTTGTGCCAGAGTTGTGCCAGAGTTGTGCCCGAGTTGTGCCAGAGTTGTGCCAGAGTTATGCCAGAGTTGTGTCAGACGTGTGCTAGAGTTGTGCCAGAATTGTGCGAGAGTTGTGCCAGAGTTGTGCCAGAGGTGTGCCAGAGGTGTGCCAGAGTTGTGCCAGAGTTGTGCCCGAGTTGTGCCAGAGTTGTGCCAGAGTTATGCCAGAGTTGTGTCAGACGTGTGCTAGAGTTGTGCCAGAATTGTGCGAGAGTTGTGCCAGAGTTGTGCCAGAGGTGTGCCAGAGGTGTGCCAGAGTTGTGCCAGAGTTGTGCCCGAGTTGTGCCAGAGTTGTGCCAGAGTTATGCCAGAGTTGTGTCAGACGTGTGCTAGAGTTGTGCCAGAATTGTGCGAGAGTTGTGCCAGAGTTGTGCCAGAGGTGTGCCAGAGGTGTGCCAGAGTTGTGCCAGAGTTGTGCCCGAGTTGTGCCAGAGTTGTGCCAGAGTTATGCCAGAGTTGTGTCAGACGTGTGCTAGAGTTGTGCCAGAATTGTGCGAGAGTTGTGCCAGAGTTGTGCCAGAGGTGTGCCAGAGGTGTGCCAGAGTTGTGCCAGAGTTGTGCCCGAGTTGTGCCAGAGTTGTGCCAGAGTTATGCCAGAGTTGTGTCAGACGTGTGCTAGAGTTGTGCCAGAATTGTGCGAGAGTTGTGCCAGAGTTGTGCCAGAGGTGTGCCAGAGGTGTGCCAGAGTTGTGCCAGAGTTGTGCCCGAGTTGTGCCAGAGTTGTGCCAGAGTTATGCCAGAGTTGTGTCAGACGTGTGCTAGAGTTGTGCCAGAATTGTGCGAGAGTTGTGCCAGAGTTGTGCCAGAGGTGTGCCAGAGGTGTGCCAGAGTTGTGCCAGAGTTGTGCCCGAGTTGTGCCAGAGTTGTGCCAGAGTTATGCCAGAGTTGTGTCAGACGTGTGCTAGAGTTGTGCCAGAATTGTGCGAGAGTTGTGCCAGAGTTGTGCCAGAGGTGTGCCAGAGGTGTGCCAGAGTTGTGCCAGAGTTGTGCCCGAGTTGTGCCAGAGTTGTGCCAGAGTTATGCCAGAGTTGTGTCAGACGTGTGCTAGAGTTGTGCCAGAATTGTGCGAGAGTTGTGCCAGAGTTGTGCCAGAGGTGTGCCAGAGGTGTGCCAGAGTTGTGCCAGAGTTGTGCCCGAGTTGTGCCAGAGTTGTGCCAGAGTTATGCCAGAGTTGTGTCAGACGTGTGCTAGAGTTGTGCCAGAATTGTGCGAGAGTTGTGCCAGAGTTGTGCCAGAGGTGTGCCAGAGGTGTGCCAGAGTTGTGCCAGAGTTGTGCCCGAGTTGTGCCAGAGTTGTGCCAGAGTTATGCCAGAGTTGTGTCAGACGTGTGCTAGAGTTGTGCCAGAATTGTGCGAGAGTTGTGCCAGAGTTGTGCCAGAGGTGTGCCAGAGGTGTGCCAGAGTTGTGCCAGAGTTGTGCCCGAGTTGTGCCAGAGTTGTGCCAGAGTTATGCCAGAGTTGTGTCAGACGTGTGCTAGAGTTGTGCCAGAATTGTGCGAGAGTTGTGCCAGAGTTGTGCCAGAGGTGTGCCAGAGGTGTGCCAGAGTTGTGCCAGAGTTGTGCCCGAGTTGTGCCAGAGTTGTGCCAGAGTTATGCCAGAGTTGTGTCAGACGTGTGCTAGAGTTGTGCCAGAATTGTGCGAGAGTTGTGCCAGAGTTGTGCCAGAGGTGTGCCAGAGGTGTGCCAGAGTTGTGCCAGAGTTGTGCCCGAGTTGTGCCAGAGTTGTGCCAGAGTTATGCCAGAGTTGTGTCAGACGTGTGCTAGAGTTGTGCCAGAATTGTGCGAGAGTTGTGCCAGAGTTGTGCCAGAGGTGTGCCAGAGGTGTGCCAGAGTTGTGCCAGAGTTGTGCCCGAGTTGTGCCAGAGTTGTGCCAGAGTTATGCCAGAGTTGTGTCAGACGTGTGCTAGAGTTGTGCCAGAATTGTGCGAGAGTTGTGCCAGAGTTGTGCCAGAGGTGTGCCAGAGGTGTGCCAGAGTTGTGCCAGAGTTGTGCCCGAGTTGTGCCAGAGTTGTGCCAGAGTTATGCCAGAGTTGTGTCAGACGTGTGCTAGAGTTGTGCCAGAATTGTGCGAGAGTTGTGCCAGAGTTGTGCCAGAGGTGTGCCAGAGGTGTGCCAGAGTTGTGCCAGAGTTGTGCCCGAGTTGTGCCAGAGTTGTGCCAGAGTTATGCCAGAGTTGTGTCAGACGTGTGCTAGAGTTGTGCCAGAATTGTGCGAGAGTTGTGCCAGAGTTGTGCCAGAGGTGTGCCAGAGGTGTGCCAGAGTTGTGCCAGAGTTGTGCCCGAGTTGTGCCAGAGTTGTGCCAGAGTTATGCCAGAGTTGTGCCAGAGTTGTGTCAGAGTTGTGCCAATATTGTGCCAGAGTTGTGCCAGAGTTGTGCCAGAGTTGTTCCCGAGTTGTGCCAGAGTTGTGACAGGGCTGTGCCAGAGTTGTGCCAGAGTTGTAGCACAGTTGTTCCAGAGTTTTGTTAGAGTTGTGCCAGAGTTGTGCCAGAGTTTTGCCAGAGGTGTGCCAGAATTGTGCCAGAGTTGTGCCAGACATGTGCGATAGTTATGTCATAGCTTTTGCCAGTGTTGTACCAAAGTTATGCTAGAGTTGTGCCAGAGCTGTTCCAGAGTTGTGCCATAGTTGTGCCAGTGTTGTATAAGAGGTGTGCCATAGTCTTATCAAAGTTGTGCCATTTTCTTGCGAGAGTTGTGCTAACGTTGTGCCAGAGTTGTGCCAGAGTTGTGCCAAAGTTGTGCCAGAGTTGTGCCAGAGTTGTGCCAGAGTTGTGTTGGAGTTGTGCCAGGGATGTGCCAAAGTAGTGCCAGAGCTGCGCCGGAGTCATGCCAGAGTTGTGCCAGAGCTGTGCCAGAGTTGTGCCAGAGTTGTGCCAGAATTGTGCCAGAGTTGTGCCAGAGTTGTGCCAGAGTTGTGCCAGGGTTGTGCCAGAGATGTGCCAGAGTTGTGCCAG
>SZWC01034202.1:0-10704 GCA_023375785.1 Penium margaritaceum | reverse complement strand
ATGTATCTATGTATGTATGTATGTATGTATGTATGTACGTATGTATGTATGTATGTATGTATGTATGTATGTATGTATATATGTACGTATGTATGTATGTATGTATATATGTATGTATGAATGTATGTACGTAAATATGTATGTATGTATGTATGTATGTATGCATGTATGTATGAATGTATGTATGTATGTTTGTATGTATGTATGTATGTATGTATGTATGTATGTATGTATGTATGTATTTATGGATGTATATATGTATGTATGTGTGAATGTATGTATGTGTGTATGTATGTATGTATGTATGTATGTATTTATCTATTTATGTATGTATGTGGGTATGTATTTATGCATGTATCTATGTATGTATGTATGTATGTATGTATGTATGTATGTATGTATGTATGTATGTATGTATGTATGTATGTATGTATGTATGTGTGTACGTATGTATGTATGTATGTATGTATGTATGTATTGTTGGAAAATCAGGATCTTCATCACTACAAGGCCGATTCCTGATCAGGTGGGACCAATGGACAGATCTCCTTGTCAGTCGTCTATTGTCCAAATTTCAGCCAATTTGGACGGTTCGATATTGAGATATGGGCAAAAGAACAAAAGTGACATAGATTATGTCACTATCTCACAAGTGGCCTACTTTGTGCTCGACATGGGCACTTGGGATAAAAAGGCAAGAGGACCGAGGGAGATGTCGCCACTCTCTCCCCCACCCCTCCGCCTACTCTACCGGACTACACTCTACTGGACTTGTTCTATCGATGGCAGGGTCAGTTACCGTCGTCCGGGAGTCTAACCCGGTACGAGGACCTGCCACAGCCTCCTATTGATCTGCCAGGATAATGCGGACGGCCACCTTAGGTTCTGGCGTGATTTGCGGAAGTACAGGTTATGGCTTCAGTGAGGACCGAGTGCAAGTACGAGAGTGCGAGCATGAGCTCCTCCCGATACGATAGGTGCTGACGTGGCGAGCGGTGGAGCAGCGGAAACACGGACCGAAGATCGGAGCAGATGGACAGGCCTCGATGGAGACATCGGATCGAGAGAACGGAGCTGCGGGATCTTTATAAAACATGGATCGATGGATCGGAGAGCATCGCGCAGACGATGGAGCGATCGGAGCCGTCGCGGGATCGAGAGTGCGAGCACGAGCTCCTCTTCACCCGACGAGCGAGAAGATCGACGGGAGCAGAGGACCTACGGCAGATCATGACGATCTTGTCCATGGATCGCACCGAGGGCGCTGGGCATCCGCCAGCCTCGGTCGCTCGGTGCCTGGGGACACCGACCGGTGTCCGGGACGCTCAAGAAAGACACAAGCGAACCGGACAGACCAAGCTCATGCATTTAGCTTGCTCTTTGTATTTCCTAGCCAGTGGACTAGTATAAATAGGTAGTAGATTCATTTGTAAATTGCTTCGTCTGTACTGTACCATTTTGCAAGTATAGCATATCGTTGGAAAGCTCAAGAGACGAGCCATGTACTTTTGACTTCTGTGTAACCTCTTGAATCATCAATGTATAACGGAAAGTGATACTCTGCAGCATACAGTTGCAGTGTGTACAACACAGTGCATTTCGGTCACAGTTGCTCGATTTGTTGTATCTCATGAGACACCTGTGATCCTGGAGAAACGCTAATTCTCACATTTGGTATCAGAGCAGGAGGTGCCTTCACCAGGAGCAGTCGTTGCCATGGCGTTACTCACAGGAAGCGGCCATCATGATCATTTCAATATACCAATATTCAACGGCGATGACTATCAATCTTTTGTGTTCAACATGAAAATGGTATTCACGAACAAAGGACTATGGGGGGTGGTCACCGACCCACCTACAGACGTTGTGGATGCTAATGCCTCTGCCGAGGAGAAAATCAGTCATAAAAGGCGGTGCGACCAAGCTTTTGCAATCCTGGCTATACAATTGGAAGAGCGACTCAAATTTCTCATTCGCGATGACAATGTGGACCTCTGTCTGAGAACTGCATGGTGAGCTCTCAAGCGACGTTATCACAAAATCAGCGACGATGAGCTGGGTCATCTACTCAAAGAGTTTCACACTCAAAACTGGAGGAACACACTCGGCTTGAGGATCATATCAGTCATTTGAAAGATCTCTCCAAACGCATCACAGCCTTGGGTGAAGTTATCTCCGAAAGAGTGCTTGTTCAGACCTTGTTTTAGAGTCTTCCTACACGTTTTCAACACACAGTGAAGCGACTGCAAACTTTCAACAATGATCGACAGGAAGATGATGAAAAATTTGCACTCATCGGGTCTGCTATCAAGAGTGCTCTAGACGCCATTGGGAACGCTGTTCCCGCAGCAGCAGCAGCAGTAGAAGCAGCAGCAGGACCAGCAGCGGCCGCAGCGGCAGCAGCCGCCAAGCCACATGTGCTGACCATTGAGAAGGCAACACAGGATCTCATGCTTGACGAAGATGCCTACATCAAAGAAAATGGTGGCGAAGTCACACTTTACGCCAAATATCAAGGACGTCCAGATCGACGAACAAAGAAATACGAGACTTATGGGAACATTCGTCCCAGCACCAACCAAGGCACTCAAGCCACGTATCAACCTCGACCTGGATATCCTCAACATGCTCCCAGGCCATATGTTCACCTACGGGATCGCATCTGTTGGCGATGCAACAAAAAGGGGCACATCCAACTTGACTGTCCGACTCATCCAGAGCAACAACCGTGATTTAATGCACCAACGCGCAACACTCTGCATGCTTTTCTCACTGATGAGACACCATCAGCCTTTCTCTCAGCCTTTTCAACATTGTTGGCTGACTTTTCCCATCTCATCTCAGGTTTTACAAGTCACAACTCCGCCGACATGAAGCAAAACTCAGACAGTGACCCCATTCCTTAGCTAAGTTTTCTCACAGCCGATGCAATCGACTTCAAACAACATCCTTCAGACTCAAGCGGGGCAAGTTCTGACTCTTCAATCAGTCACGAAAAATCCATCCTGGAAGAACTGGCAATGTGCTCTGTTGACTGTGCCTACCTACTCGCTACCGGAGTCCTTGCCTGGATTATTGACTCAGGATGTACCAAGCATATGACTTCTCGCAAAGAATGGTTCACCACCTACATCCAGTACGCACAACCTCGCGGAGTTCGTGTGGGTGATGGACGACTCATCCCGGCCTACGGTGAAGGTACAGTGCGAGTGCTTATTACCCTTCAAGGACAACAGGTAACGCGCACCGTCAGTCAGGTTTTATTCGTCCTCAAACTTGCTGCCAATCTCCTATCCGTCGGACGCATCAAAGACAACGGCTTCTGAGTGATTTTTGATCTGGACAAGAACTGCAAGATTCTGGAGACCAAGGGGAATCTAGCAGCCGTTGCTACTCGCACTGGTCACCTGACAATTCTCGACTCGGAGGAGGTGCCATCATCTATGCTGACAAATTAACCAAAAGTCGTATTTATGGCAGCTGTTTCTTCTGACAGCCGTCATCCCACCTCGGCTACTTCCACAGCTGACTTATGGCATCGCCGGCTTGTCCATGTCAACTATGCCACCATACACAACATGGCACAACAACAATGGGTTCATGATCTCCCATCCGGACTTACGAATCCTTCCGACACAACACCATGCAGCGGCTGTTTGACAGGCAAACAACATAAAAAACCATTCAAGGCTCATCCAACTACGACAACACAAAAGCTAGAACTACTTCACATGGACCTCTGCTACATCAAGGAAGGTTCCCTGTCAAACAAGCACTACTTCCTGTTCATCATCGATGACTGCAGCCATTTCGTTTGGGTCATGTTTCTCCGCTACAAAAACGAAGCCGCCGATATCATCAATATCTGGATGCGGCAGATTGAAAATGAAACCAACCTGAACGTGAAGAAAATCCAAACTGACAATGGCGATGAGTTCATTTGTCACTCACTCCATTCTTTCTTCCAGCAGAAAGGTATTCAACACCAACGCACCGTTCCCTACACGCCTCAACAAAATGGGAAGGCTGAGCGCATGAATCAAACTCTTCTGGAATGCGCTCGAACAATGCTACACAGAACTGCACTACCATCCGTCTTTTGGGGGGAGGCTCTATCCACTGCAGCCTACATTACCAACCGACTGCCCACAGTCAAACTTCCCAGTGCTACTCATACACCATATGAAGCATGGACCGATGCAAAACCCCATCTGCAACACATTCGCATCTTCGGCTGTATCGCTCACGTCTGGCTACGTCCAGAACTTCGCTCCAAGTTGGAGCCACGGTCTAAGGCTTGTATCCTTATTGGATATGAAGACAACAACGACATCTACAGAGTGTGGGATCCTACTACGCAAACCGTGGCCCGTGCACGACAACCCATCTTCGATGAAACCACCTTCTTCAACACAAGGATCCTCCCTACTTCACCCATCGTCACCATACCTATGGACACGGCTCCCGAGCCCATTCAGAAGTTCAACGTTGGCCCTGTCGCCGATGAACATGTTGATGTGCTTCATGGTCATAATCGATGACTGCAGCCATTTCGTTTGGGTCATGTTTCTCCGCTACAAAAACGAAGCCGCCGATATCATCAATATCTGGATGCGGCAGATTGAAAATCAAACCAACCTTAACGTGAAGAAAATCCAAACTGAGAATGGCGATGAGTTCATTTGTCACTCACTCCATTCTTTCTTCGAGCAGAAAGGTATTCAACACCAACGCACCGTTCCCTACACGCCTCAACAAAATGGGAAGGCTGAGCGTATGAATCAAACTCTTCTGGAATGCGCTCGAACAATGCTACACAGAACTGCACTACCATCCGTCTTTTGGGGGGAGGCTCTATCCACTGCAGCCTACATTACCAACCGACTGCCCACAGTCAAACTTCCCAGTGCTACTCATACACCATATGAAGCATGGACCGATGCAAAACCCCATCTGCAACACATTCGCATCTTCGGCTGCACCGCTCACGTCTGGCTACGTCCAGAACTTCGCTCCAAGTTGGAGCCACGGTCTAAGACTTGTATCCTTATTGGATATGAAGACAACAACGACATCTACAGAGTGTGGGATCCTGCTACGCAAACCGTGGCCCGTGCACGACAACCCATCTTCGATGAAACCACCTTCTTCAACACAAGGATCCTCCCTACTTCACCCATCGTCACCATACCTATGGACACGGCTCCCGAGCCCATTCAGAAGTTCAACGTTGGCCCTGTCGCCGATGAACATGTTGATGTGCTTCCTGGTCATCATCGATGACTGCAGCCATTTCGTTTGGGTCATGTTTCTCCGCTACAAAAACGAAGCCGCCGATATCATCAATATCTGGATGCGGCAGATTGAAAATGAAACCAACCTCAACGTGAAGAAAATCCAAACTGACAATGGCGATGAGTTCATTTGTCACTCACTCCATCCTTTCTTCCAGCAGAAAGGTATTCAACACCAACGCACCGTTCCCTACACGCCTCAACAAAGTGGGAAGGCTGAGCGCATGAATCAAACTCTTCTGGAATGCGCTCGAACAATGCTACACAGAACTGCACTACCATCCGTCTTTTGGGGGGAGGCTCTATCCACTACAGCCTACATTACCAACCGACTGCCCACAGTCAAACTTCCCAGTGCTACTCATACACCATATGAAGCATGGACCGATGCAAAACCCCATCTGCAACACATTCGCATCTTCGGCTGCACCGCTCACGTCTGGCTACGTCCAGAACTTCGCTCCAAGTTGGAGCCACGGTCTAAGGCTTGTATCCTTATTGGATATGAAGACAACAACGACATCTACAAAGTGTGGGATCCTGCTACGCAAACCGTGGCCCGTGCACGACAACCCATCTTCGATGAAACCACCTTCTTCAACACAAGGATCCTCCCTACTTCACCCATCGTCACCATACCTATGGACACGGCTCCCGAGCCCATTCAGAAGTTCAACGTTGGCCATGTCGCCGATGAACATGTTGATGTGCTTCCTCCAGTGCATCCTCATGAACACACTACTGGTGGATCCCTTCCATCGTCAGCACCGGATGCTCCGCTGCTGTCTGCTGCCATCCCTGGTCTTCGTCGCTCCACCCGCAACCGCACTACCCCAACGTATTTTCAACTCGCCATGCTCCACACGTCCGATGATGAAGATGACAATGCTCTCGTCACTCAAGTCATCGACCCCATCAGCTACAAGGATGCCATGCGTCGACCTGATGCGGCTCTTTGGCGCCAAGCCAGCCAAGAGGAATTTGATCAGCTTCAAAAACAACGTACATGGGAGCTTGTCCCACAGCCGCCGGACCAACCTGTCGTTACTTGCAAGTGGTGTTTCGTAAAAAACTCAATAGTGCTGGCGAGCCTGAACGATACAAAGCTCGCCTCGTGGCCCGTGGTTACAGTCAGGTTCTCGGCGTCAACTACAGTGACACCTTCGCCCCAGTGGCCAAGTATTCCTCCATCCGTGTCATTCTGTCTCTTGCTGCTGCTAACCGTTGGATTCTGCATCAGATGGATGTCAAATGCGCCTTTCTCAACGGAGATCTGAATGAGACCATCCACATGACAACTCGAGGGCTTCGTGGAACCTAACAAGACCCATCTCGTCTGTTGTCTTAAGTGCTCTCTCTACGGGCTCAAACAAGCCCCACACCAATGGAATCTCAAGATCCATGAGTTCTTCCTTAGGCAAAGTCTGACCCGTCTCCATTCTGACCACTCGATCTACTATCGCTCCGGAGCCAACACCATCGGCATCATTCTCTATGTCGATGACCTCATCTTGTTGGGTCCCATGCTGGACACCATCTCCGCTTTCAAGGATCAGCTGTCTCGGCGCTTTGAAGTGAGCGACATGGGTCCCTTGAAATATTATCTCGGCATTCAACTGCACCAACAACAGCACAGTCACATCGTTCTCAATCAAGCCACGTATGCACAACGTGTCGCTGATAAGTTTCAACTTGGTGACGCCAACTCTATGGCTACACCCTTGGCTCTCCAGCATGGCCTCACCAAAGTCCCCGCTCTGACGGATCTTCTCGCTCCCGCCGACGCCAAAGTTTTTCCCAGCATGGTGGGCTCCCTGATGTATGCCTCTGTTGCCACACGTCCTGATCTGTCCTATGCTGTCGGCATCCTCAGCCAAGGCTGCCAGAACACCTCTGTCACTCAGATCGTTGCGTCCAAACGAAGCGTTCGCTACTTGCGCTCCACCGCCGACCTTGGAATTCGGTACTCTTCCACTGGTGACAATATTCTTCATGGCTTTTGCGACGCGGACCTCTCCGGTGATCACGCCACTAGTCAATCGACGGCTGGCTACGTCTTTCTTCTCAATGGAGGCCCCGTCAGTTGGCGCTCAAAGAAGCAATCCGTGGTGGCTCAATCCTCCACTGAAGCCGAATACATCGCTGAGAGTGAAGCCACCCGTGAAGCTGTCTGGCTTCGCATGTTTCTTTCTGAACTCGGCTTCGACCAACTTGCACCTACCACCATCCACTACGACAACGAAGGTGCCATTGCCCTCTCCGAGGATCCCGTCCTTCATGATCGCACCAAACACGTTCGCCGGCAGTATCACTACGTCCGTGACGCCGTTGCCGACGGTGAGGTTTGCATGTTCTACGTTCCTACCAAGCAGCAACCCGTTGACATCTTCACAAGCCTCTTTCTAATGACCGGCATGCTGCGCTCTGTGCTCGTCTTGGCTTGCTCTCTCTCTCTGCTCCTGCATCCTTTGGGTCCTCTTCTTCCGTCCCCTGCGCATGAGGTGTTGGGATGGACGAAGATGACCGACGGCAATGCCGCTCTCCCCTCCCGCTTCCGTGCCCCCCACATGAGGCGTTGGCACGGACGCGGGTTGCGGTTGGCTGCCACGCCCCTCTCCTCTTCGCTCTGCCCTCTCTTGCGCTCCCCGCATGGCCTCCCGGGTTCCCCCGTATGAGGCGTTGGACCCGGTGGCCGTGCGTGGCGCCTGCGCCTCTCTCCACTCTTTCGCAACCGCTTCTGCCTCTCTTTCGCGTGTCCTCTTCGCGCTCCGGGCTGTCTCGCGGCTCGCTCCTCGCATCCCGACAATATCGAGGGTGTGGCTCGCTCCCCGCTACGTGCCACACTCCGGGTGTCCGCCTCGGACTTCCTTTTCGAGTTTTGTACGCGCTCCGCTTCTCTTCTCCTCCTCCCTGGGGCCGCGCGTTCTCTTTTTGCATTTCTGTTCCATTCTTTACCTCGCCGTTCGCCTTCTGCAGTCAGAAACCCATGGTGGGCTGTGGATGTCGGCTCACCACGGGGCCCGGCCACGTGTGGGACTCGATCCCCCATGTGTCCGGGCAGGAGGCTCCCCGCTGGCGTCCCGCAGTCTGCCGTACGGCTCTGCCAAGGCACTGGCCCAAAATGGGTACATCAAGTCCACCGGGTGCCTCCTGTTCATCTGTTTTGTCCGGCATCGGCTTGGGCCGCCCGGGGGGGAAGTCTCATCTCCACCGTCGATGAGCGTTTTTTGGACGTGCGTGCCCCTGCCTCGCCTTCTTTTCTTTGCCGCCTGCTCTTCTGCTTGAATGCCACCCCTTCTCGGGCTTGGCATTCAAGGGGGGAATGTTGGAAAATCAGGATCTTCATCACTACAAGGCCGATTCCTGATCGAGTGGGACCAATGGACAGATCTCCTTGTCAGCCGTCCACTGTCCAAATTTCAGCCAATTTAGACGGTTCGATCTGGGGATATGGGCAAAAGGACAAAAGTGACATAGATTATGTCACTATCTCACAAGTGGCCTACTTTGTGCTCGGCATGGGCACTTGGGATAAAAAGGCAAGAGGACTTGGGGAGAGGTCGCCACTCTCTCCCCCACCCCTTCGCCTACTCCACCGGACTCTACTCTACTGGACTCTGCTCTACCGATGGCAGGGTCAGTTACCGTCGTCCGGGAGTCTAACCCGGTACGAGGGCCTGCCGCAGCCTCCTATTGATCTGCCAGGATAATGCGGACGGCCACCTTAAGTTCTGGCGTGATTTGCGGAAGTACAGGTTATGGCCTCAGTGAGGACCGAGTGCAAGTACGAGAGTGCGAGCATGAGCTCCTCCCGATACGATAGGTGCTGACGTGGCGAGCGGTGGAGCAGCGGAAACACGGACCGAAGATCGGAGCAGATGGACGGGCCTCGATCGAGACATCAGATCGAGAGAACAAAGCTACGAGATCTTTATAAACAATGCATCGATGAATCGAAGAGCATCGCACTGACGATGGAGCGATCGCATCCGTCGCGGGATCGAGAGTGCGAGCGCGAGCTCCTCTTCACCTAACGAGCGAGAAGATCGACGGGAGCAGAGGACTTGCCGCAGACCAGGACGATCCCGTCCATGGATCGCACTGAGGGCACTGGGCATCCGCCAACCTCGGTCGCTCGGTGCCTGAGGACACCGACCGGCGTCCGGGACGCTCAAGGAAGACACAAGCGGACCGGACAGACCAAGCTCGTGCATTTTGCCTGCTCTTTGTATTTCCTAGCCACTAGACTAGTATAAATAGGTAGTAGTTTCATTTGTAGATTGCTTCGTCAGTATTGTACCATTTTGCAAGTATAGCATATCGTTGGAAAGCTCAAGAGAGGAGCCGTGTACTTCTGACTTCTGTGTAACCTCTTGAATCGTCAATGTGTAACAGAAAGTGATACTTTGCAGCGTAAAGTTGCAGTGTGTACAACACAGTGCATTCCAGTCACAGTTGCTCGATTTGTTGTATCTCCTGAGACACCTCTGATCCTAAAAAGTGCTAATTCTCACATGTATGTATGTATGTATGTATGTATGTATGTATGTATGTATGTACGTATGTATGTATGTATGTATGTATGTATGTATGTATGTATGTATGTATGTATGAATGCATGTATGTATGTATGTATGTATGTATGTATGTATGTATGTATGTATGTATGTATGTATGTATGGATGTATGTTTGTATGGATGTATGTATCTATCCATGTATTTAAGAATGTACTGACGTATGTATGTTTGTATGTACGTATGTATGTATGTATGTGTGCATGCATGTATGTATGCATGCATGTATGTATGTATGTATGTATGTATGTATGTATGTATGTACGTACGTATGTATGTATGTATGTATGTATGTATGTATGTATGTATGTATGTATGTATTTATTTATTTATGTATGTATGTATGTATTTATGAATGGATGTATGTATGTATGTATGTATGTATTTATGAATGGATGTATGTATGTATGTATGTATGTATGTATGTATGTATGTATGTATGTATTTATTTATTTATGTATGTATGTATGTATTTATGAATGGATGTATGTATGTATGTATGTATGTATTGATTTATGTACGTATGTATGTATGTTTTTATGAATGTATGTGCATATGTTTATATGTATGTATATATATATATGTATGTATGTATGTATGTATGTATGTATGTATGTATGTATGTATGTATGTGTGTATGGATGGATGGACGTTTGCATTTATATAGGTATGTTTGTGTATATGTATGCATGTTTGTATGTTTGTACGTATGTATGTATGTATGTATGTATGTATGTATGTATGTATGTATGTATGTATGTATGTATGTATGTATGTATGTATGTATGTATGTATATATGTATATATGTATGTATGTATGTATGTATGTATGTAT
>SZWC01034201.1:1208-17428 GCA_023375785.1 Penium margaritaceum | reverse complement strand
TCTATATCTATATCTATATCTATATCTATATCTATACCTATATCTATATCTATATCTATATCTATATCTATATATATATCTATATCTATATCTATATCTATATCCATATCTATATCTATATCTATATCTATATCTATATCTATATCTATATCTATATCTATATCTATATCTATATCTATATCTATATCTATATCTATATCTATATCTGTATCTGTATATATACAAGCGACGCCGATTCACTCACCAGGTTGTCATTCCCGAAGCAAGGAGTTACAGCTGATGCTATTGGAGGGATTCCATGACACCGGTCCACTTGGACACTTCAGCTAGGACAAGATACTCAAGAAGCTTGCAACGTACTACTTGTGGGAAAAGATGCAAACTGACTTGGCGAGCTTCTTTAAATCGTTTGACACGTCGAACGATTTAGAGGCAAAAATCTCGTTGCACTCGACCACCCGGTCTTCTCCAATCCCTACTCATTCTGACGGAGCCATGGATTGATATCAACATGGATTATGTGAGGGGACTGCCCGCCACTCCTGAGAGGTATGAGGCCGTCCTCATCTTGGTGGACAGATTTTCCAAAATGTCACACTTCATCCTGACATTGACCACCGTCATTGTAGAAGGAATAGTGCGGTTGTTCTTTTCTCGGATTGTGTGCCTACTCAGAGTGCCACATCCCATCATTAGCGACAAAGACGGCCGCTTCACTAGTTATCTTGGCGCAAACAGATGACGCGTTACGAAAATTGGATCCAGCTATCAATTGCGTTCCATTCTCAATCTGATGGGAAAACCGAGCAAACCAACTAGACGCTTGAACAACTTTCCAAAATTTATGCAAACCACATGGCATCGATTGGTCAGAAAAACTACCAACCGCAAAATTGCAATGGGTAATGTCTCTTTCAAGGTGGTATACGGAAAACTTCCCACTGCACTAGTTGGACTAGTCAAAGTAACATCCCCGCGATTGACATTCACCGCCAAGACTTCACAATCAACTCGGAGGAAACACGACAGACCCTTGTGAAGACACAGGCAATCATGAAGCGGGCAGCCGGCCGACATCGCAACAATGTTGGGGTCAGCGCTGGCGACTGTGTCCTCCTCCACTCTGCAAACTTCAAGGTCCAAGGACATGATTTTGCAAAACTCAAACCCCACTGGTTGGGATCGCTTAAAATCAATTGAATGCAAACCCCAGACATCCTCGACTTCGTCTCCCTGATAGCATGGTGATCCACCCTGTCTTCCACATCATGGAGCTCAAACACTACTGGGACCCCACATCGCACCTCCACCTCTTGGACAAGTGGACGGGGATAGAAACTACGTGATGGAAGATACCGTCTGACATCAACATCGCGGAAAAACCATGGAGTACCTGGTGAAGTGGCACGGCTACAACGCTACGCACAACATCCGGGAGCCCTGTGAAAACCTCCGAGACGTCGATGGCCTGATCGACGGCTACATTTGTCGTCTTCGGCCTTTGTCTTCAAACGTGCCGGGACATCACGTCTGAAAATAGGGGCAGGGTGAAGTCCCTTATGTACACGAGTCCCAAAGCTCCGAGAGTGGGCACATCTATTATTACATTCATAGCCCACCACGCAACGACTTCCCGATTTTTCCACCATCNTCTGTTGTAGAAGTTTCTGACAACTTCAACCACCTTCCACAAAGGTAGACAGAAGTGCCGCGAACCATGAAACAGTCGAAGTTGTCGACCACCTTCAAAACATCGAAGGTGGTCGACAACTTCGACCACCATTGATGTTTTGATATCGTTTGGTTGACTTCTCGATGACGCTCGACTTTTGTAAAGAAGCGTCGCAATATTCTCGAAGCCCCCCGACTTCTCATTGGAGCTTCTCGAATCTACCATTCACGCCGTGACCTTGCACTCGTCGCTCGGCTTGAGCAAAGATGACCCGAATAATGCCTCATTCTCATTCTCACTCGCCGACTTGTCATCAAAGTATGCTTCATGCTTAACACAAATTATCCAATTGTCCCAAAACCCAAAATCGTCTTCTGTCCTACACCTCATGTAAAGCGAGAGCTCAAACTTAGCGTTGAAAGGCTTCGGCGAGCTCAGAAAACTTTGCGTTGTAAAACTGAATGACCGTCCTCCTCGTCGGAGTGGTCTTTTCCTTGCCCAGGTTGTCATGGCTCGCCACACCTTTCGAAGCTACGTTGATGTTTCTTTATAAAGTTATGATTTGTTTATTATTTGTAATCATTTATGTATTCCGTTAGAAAGAACGGTGGAAACTTCATGACCGTGTTTTCTGTCGAGATGGTTGTTTGGATTCGATTTCCACTATTTCCTTCACGTGTTTGCGTCAAGCTTGATGTGACCTCATGGTGTTGGTCGCATAACAGTGTCCAAAAGACTGTTGCAATCAGGTAATGATTGCGACAGTCTTTCTTGACTATAAACTTTAGGTTATGTTTTCCAAAAGTTTGTTGTGTTACATTCCTCCCCCTTTAGCTACGAATCGTCCTCGATTCGGTTTTCTCTACTCTGAAGAGGTAGTTTGTACACGGCCATCTATCATTGATGGTAAAAGTGCCAGTCCATGAAGAGGATAACATCATGATTCGGCACATTTCAGAATTCAGAAAGTGTTCAGCTTTCAAAGAAGAAACAGTGGCCACGCTTCCTCCCCCTTTACATGAAGCGACCCCACGACAGGTGCCCAGGCGTCCCCGTGACAAGCTGTCGAGAGTAAGCCAAAGATCAGCCCAAGGGTCAGTACCGTTATCCTCTCAAGGGGGTTCGTGCTGGGGTGGTACCCCCGAGGGCACGCTTGTTCCGGCGGGCAGCCAGTTCCTCCCAGTACTCCGCAATTACCGCAGGTGGCACTCGCGACTCTGGCTCCCAAGTGTTGTGGTCAGGTCCACAACCGGCCCAGTGGATGAGGTACTCCTTAACCACTCGTGTGTGCAAATTACGCTCACAGTGTTGGAGGATGCGTTACACCTCACACTGGCCTTCCGCGGCAAGGACAGCAAGAGGGGGTGGCTGAACAGACCCCTCTGTTGTGTAGGGTGTGAGGAGACTCACGTGAAACGTATCATGGATGCGCATGGCTGGTGGGAGAGCCAACCGATAGGCCACACTTCCCAACTTGTGTGTAATCGTGAAGGGTCCTAGCCATTTTGGCAACATCTTTCGTGTGCTTAAAAGCACACAATCTCCGATAGAGAACGTCAGCTCACGACATCTCTGGTAAACATAGGCATTCTGGCGCTGTCGAGCTGCATACAAATGGGCCTTGGCATCCCACCAGAGGGCGTCCATGTGCTCGACAAAGGCCTGGGCGAAGGGCACCTGATCACCGCCGTCCCCGCACTTCACCATTGAAGCGGGTACCACCGGATGCCGACCGTGATTGAGGAAGAATGGGGTAAAACTAGTCGAATCGTTTACCGCATTGTTCACGGCAAACTCAGCTGGTGCCAAATAGTCTTCCCAGTCCTCCACTGTTGGGTCGATGTACATGCAAAGCATCTGCTCGAGTGTGCGGTTCATGCGCTCAGTTTGTCCATTAGTTTGGGGATGAAATGCAGAGGACATACATTGACGCGTTCAAAACCGTTCTTCCAATGCAAGCCAGAACCGGCTTGCAAAGCGCGGGTCACGGTTGGAGATGATGCGGATGGGTAAGCCGTGGTACTTGATGACGCCTTCGTAGAAAATCCTGGCAGTCTCTTCCGCTGTGACGCGAGTTGTTGTGGGCATGAAATGGGCCATTCTTGTTGCCATGTCCACAACGACCAAGATGGTAACGTGGCCTTTCTTGGTCTCTGGAAGTCCCATGATGAAATCCATGGACACTGACTCCCATGGGATGTCAGGCAGTTGTAGAGGCTGGAGGAGCCCCACAGGTGCCTTGTTTGAAGTCTTGTTGCAAAGGCACAGTTCACACACCATGCAGTACTTTCTGACGTCACTGCTCCACCCTGGCCACCAATAGTGCTGAGCCAGCGCATGTCCCGTCTTCTTTGTTCCGATGTGACCTGAGGAGGGCGGATTGTGAAACTCGAACATGATCTGTTTTCGCAAGTTATTGAAAACCGGGACCACCACCTGCTCGCCATGCCAGTATAACCCGGCACCCTCCATAAGGCCATGGCGTTCAATGTTTTTTGGCTCGGCGAACCAGGGGTCTAAAGTGTAGCCCATCCGAATGCGATTCTTGTAGGTTCACACTGACCAGTGGTCTTGGGGGTGGGCAGAGTGGGTTTGTGTGCAATGTTGTCGCCATCGCAACAGCGGCAAAGTGCCAATTTGTGATCTCATTCTCGCTCAGCATGAGGCTCAAATGTGTTGAGTTTTGACTCAATGGGTCTACCACGTTCACCCGCCCTGGTTTGTACTGCCAGGTGAATGTGAAGCGACTTAGGTATTCACTCCACCGTGCCTGCCGTCTTGAAAGGTTCGGTTGCGTTTGAAAGTACGTGAGGGGGTTGTGGTCTGTGACCACCGTGATTTGTCCCTCGGCACCTTCGAGATAACAGTGCCATACTTTAAGAGTAAACACGACTGCCAGCAGCTCGTGATCCCCAGTGGTATACCTGGTCTCTGCATGTAAGAGCTTGCNGACCAAACCCATGTGTTTGCCTTTCAGGTCAGGGCGGTGAGAGGGCTCACCAACGTGGAATAGCCTCTCATAAAGCGCCTGAATTGATTTTCCAGTCCAAGGAAACAGCGGAGCTGACAAACGTTTTTGGGTTGAGACCATTCTTTCACAACCTGCACCTTGCGAGGGTCCACCAGGATCCCCTCTCCACTAATGACATGGCCAAGGTACTCCAGCTCTGGCTGCACAAACATGCACTTACTTCTTTTGGCGAAAAAACGGTTCTTGCGAAGAATCTCAAGCACCATTCTGAGGTGTCGCTCGTGTTCTTCGTGGTTCTTGGAGAAGATGAGGATGTCGTCAAGATACACCAGGACTGACTTGCCGAGGTGTTCCCTGAAGATGTTGTTCATCACTCTTAGGAATGTTGCAGGTGCATTTGAGAGTCCAAAACAGAGGACCCGAAACTGATAGTGCTCGAGATGAGTTCTGCATGCCGTTTTGGGGACATCCTCCTCCGTGATCCAGATTTGATGGTAGCCCTGTGATAGATCCAGAGACATGAAGACTTTCGCTCCATGAAGCTGGTCAAATAGGTCCTCAATGCGCGGGAGCGGGTACCAGTTTTTGACAGTGAGTTTGTTCAATGCCTGACATCCTAAGGCCTCCATCTTTCTTGTTCACAAACACGATCGGCGCTTCGAAGGGGGAAGAGCTTGGCTCAATCCAACCCTTCCGGAGGTATTCCATGATTTGGGCTTCTGCTTCTTTTCGTTTTGCTGGGCTCAAGCGATTCACAGATCGAAAGGGAGGCACAGCCCTGGACTCCAATGGAATGGTATGTCCGACCGTTCGTCGAGGTGGTAGCCCATCTGGCGGTACCTCAAAAACATCCGAGAATTCTGAGAGTATGTTGGCGACCCCTTGGGGTACTTCACCCTATGTCTCGTCGTCCATTTTCTTCAGGGTTGCAAGAAAACAGCGGCACCCTTGTCAAAGTTTTTGTTTCACTTGGTGCGCCGAGAGGCTTGATTGAGCCTTCGTTTCAAGTCGTTGAATTTGTGGAATTGGAGACAGGGTGACCATTCTCCTTCCACTGCTTATCTGTAATGTCTTCGAGTCAACGCACATGAGTGCCTTGTGGTGCACAAGCCACAGGTCTGCAAGAACAACGTCAAACGGGTCCATGAGATCAAGCACGGTGAGACGGACACTGGTGGTGAAGCCGGGCAGTCTGATCCGTGCCACACAGTCACCAAGGACTGGCACCTCTCTGTCATCACCGACGACCACCGTGCCAGTGCGAGGCGTGTACTTTAACTGCCATGTGCGTACAAACGCACCGCTCACAAACGAGTCATCCGTCCTAGTATCTATCAAGATGCGTGCAGGGACACCTGCTAGTTTGCCATCAAATTGCATGGTCATCGATGCTTTGGACTTCCGTATGAAAAGGCTCACTGGAGGCTTGCCCTCGAGGTGGTAGATCCAATAAGCATGAGTGCTTCTTCGAAGTTCAACCATGTCCTCGAACTGTTCCTACATGCGATGTCCTTTGGTGAACGAAGCTAGCAGTTTCCATCCTTTAAATGCAGACTTGTTCGTTTCTGGACCCACATGCACTGCCATAGTTGTTGACGTCAGAGAGTTCTTCTCATGAGCTTTGTGTGCAACTTCTATCACCTTTGGCCAACTTTTTCTAGTGGTTACGACCAGGTTCTTGTGATTTTCAAGGTTTTCTTTGGTCACATATGAGAGTGGGCATGAGCGATCATGGTAGAGGGACTCAGGATTCACAAAAGGCACATAAAGGGTTGAGAAATGCTGTGCCGATAAGAATTCAAAGTTTTTGATATCATCATCACAAAACACAAACATCCTGTCCTCATCATTCCCATGATTCACCGCAACCCCAGATAGCAGCCCACCGGTAGCTACTGGGGATCGTGCAAATCTTGCTCACGACCATGCTGGGGGCGGTGGACGCGTCCCCCAGCACCTCCCTCAAAGTCCTGGTCATCGTCACGAGGGCATCCGTGTCCATGCTGACCACCCTGTGCCCCCTGACGCTAGATGGCTGCAAATGCCTGGCCTTGGCGCTACCCCCCGTGAGGGCGTCCCTGGGCGGCAGGGGCATTTCCATTGCCATCACGCTGTCCAGCCTGGTGCTGACCGCCCCCATGGAAGAGGTTCTGGCCACCACCATGGAAGCGGTTTGGCCCTCTGCCTTGGCGAGCGCCATGACTGTGCTGTTGGCCCTGTTGTTGTCCCTGCTGCTGCTGCTGGTCACGCTGAGGGCAGTCGCGTCCAATGTGCCCAGCCTGGTGGCAGCGTCTATAGATGATAGAAGAGCGGGAGTTGTTCTCTCCACCATGTCGATGGAACTTCTTGGAGGGCTCTGAAATTACCTCCGCTGCCCGCTTTGGTGCACCGCCCGTTGGCGCTGACGGCACCTCACGTGCCGGCCTGCTTTCACTCGCGTCACGATCCCACAGGCTAGAGTTCTGCTTGTACACCGCACACACGCGTGCTGTCAGTGCGTGCAGGGACTTCCACTCGTTGCCATTATCATGTAGGGAGAAGAATTGTAGCTGAGGATTGGCCAAACCACTCTAAAAGAGGTCAATCTTGGCCTGCTCTATAAGGTGGCGATCGTGGACCTTCTTTGCAGTCTTGAGGAATGCCTCGGCATACCGCTCCACCGACATGCTCCCTTGCATGAGGCTTTTGAGCTCCTTCTTTGCCTTCTGCGAGTCAGCAGGCTTGGAATACAGCTCACGCATCAGTTCATAATACTCCTCCCATGTGGGGTCCGAGTGTTGCTGCTTTTGCTTGCAGAGCTCCGTCAGCTTCTCAAAAGGCTTTGGCTTCAAGGAAAGCATACCTTGTGCAACCCACTCCTCTTTCTCGATTCGAGCAAGGCGGAGGTGCCTCTAAAGAATCATCAGGAACTTGTTGATGTCACACGTGCCATCGTAGCGGTCGGCCGGCTCAAGAACCACAAGATGTCAGTCCCACCTTCCTTCTGGACCCGAGTTGCAGCTATACAAGTCCGTGGTTCTGGCACGTTCGCTTCCAGGCGAGGAGCAGGATCAATGACTGGAGCTCGACGCGCGTCGCGAACATTTGCACGTTCACTTTCTGCACTTTCACGCTCGCGGCGCTCCAAAATCTGTCCCAACTCCACCTCGGCTGTGTGACGCGCCGCACCGACTACTGCGTTGAGCACAACACGCTGGTTTTTGGCTTCCTTGGCGCAAATTTCCTCGAGCGCCTGCTCCGCCACCTTTGCGCAGTGGTCGGCGGCCGCGATCTCGCGCATCAACTTCCCATTCTCCTCGTACAGCTTCTCATTCATCCGCTGCACCATAAACGACCGTTCGCAAAGCGTGACACGCACCATGTCACCGTCGTATACGAGCACACCCATGACGGTCATGGCCAGCGTGAAATCCTCAGGAGGGAGGCGGGCCCGGAGGTGATCGAGTTGTTCATCGACGTTCAGGCGACGCGCGGCGTTGTCGAGCGCATGCTGCGCTGCTGCCGAACTCGGCCGGCTCGCAGGCCGGGCTCGCTCCCCTCCCGCCAAAACAAGAGCACGACCCTCGTCGTCCACGCGGTCAGATGCACGTTCCACTTGGTTAGTGCCTGCTTCAGGTTCCTTCGGCATGGAGTTGTCCGCCTCACTGCCCTTGCTGGCTGTGTCATGTGCATCTGGTTCGTCGTCAGCTTCGCGATCCGCTTCAATGACCACGCGATCCGCTAGCTCGTCAGGTGATTCATCTTCATGCTCGTCTCCTTCGGCAACCCTGTCGGGGTGATCACCATCAGCGATGTTCCCCTTGGTGGCCTTCAACCCCTCGTCGTTTGCATGAGTGTTCGGGGCGGGCGTGGCCTCGTTGCCGAAACCGAGCTCCACGGCGAGCGACCGACTTTTTCCATCGCCTTGCCGAGCGGCCGCGACGGGGGTCTCCCGCTACTGTCCATGCTTTGGAGATGTTGGCGGTCCGCCCCTTGGCGACACCGGGCGGGCACCTCCCCCTCTAGTCGTAGCCTCTCGCGTGACTTCGCGAGGTGGGCGCCGGGCGCTTATGTCCCGCGACGCTCCTTGGATCCCAAGGGCGTGCGTTCATTGGAGCGGCGGGGGCTGGTGCTTGGAGCACGCCCCAAGACAGCAGAGAGTCCGGTCCCAAGGCCGGCCATCCTTGTGGCAAGGCCTTGCTTCGGCTCTCTCACTCTCCAACCTCCTCCTCCAACCCCCTGATCCTCTTCCCTTTTTTCTCCTTTTTTTAATAGGGTGGAGGACACACTATTGGACTACCGTACTGTCAGGAAAATTCGTTCAAATTTTGGTTCTCTTTTTTGTGCCTGTCATATTCTCCCAAAAAGGGGCATTTTTTAATTCTTATCGGGGTCGTCCAACCACATTTTCTTGTAATACCCGAGTTCTCATTTTTTCCCATCGATCGAGGTCGGGTGGAAAAAAAGACGGAGGCCTCGGTAAGTCGAACTTCGAGTGGCCAAACTTGACACTTCGAACGTCGGAGCCGACGAGCACGGACCACAGTCAGATCATGGGAGCGCCTTGTGAGCCCAAAGTGTGTGCGACGCGCCCGTCTTGCCACTCCGCACTACGCAGAATGCCTAGCCGCCGAGGACGTACAAGTGACGACGCCCCTCCACTGACCCAGACAACCAGTCCCAACCAGCCATGATGAAGTCGCTACTCGACTTCAACTTGAAGCCCCTCAACTGTGAGGATGCTGCTGCCCAGCGCGACCGCCATTTCAGCCTGCACAAGGTCCTCCATCCAAAGCCCTGCAAGATCCCGAAGAAGCGGCCAGTCGGCCGCCCGCCTAAGAACCCTGACAGGCTTTTGCTCGCACCCGTGGACGCCCCCGCAGCCCCGACAACTATTGCGGGCACCATCAAAACCCGGCTCCCATTGGCGCTGACGCAAGCTCCTGCAGCAGACAAACCCGCAAAGAATGATGAATCCCGCGAACCCACTTTGAACCAGCGCGGCGCGTACGTGAATTGGCTGGGAGATGGCCATCTCCCACGAATTCACGGCGCCATGCTTGCTGGCGGGAATGCCTACCAAGCCTCCAAGCTGATGCGCAAGCTTTACCGCGAAGCTCGTGGCCGCTGTGTATATGACCAGCTCGCACCTTCAACCATCCGTGGGTGGTACGAGAGCAATTCCACCAACGTTGACGCCAAGTTCTTGACACACACCGAAGAGATCCAGGTTCAAGGACCAACGGCGCGTCGGACACATGGACCCATGGGACGCCCGGGCTTCCTCGACCGCCATCCGAGCTTTGCGGACATCATCATCTCTACGGTATCCGAAATGCGGGCGGCAGGCACAGTCATCAACTCGTCCAATCTTCGCAGTGTGCTGCATGCCCTCACGAAGAAGCACCACCCCGAGGAGCTTCCCTCCAACGGCGGCGCAATGACCTTCTCTCGTTCGTGGACTCGTGACTTCGTCCACACCCGCATGAGGTGGTCGTACCGATGCGGGACTACGGTAGCGCAAAAGCTCACGCCAAACTGGGAACAACTCATGCTCACCATGCACAAGCGCGTTGCAGCGCTTATGGAGATGAACAAGGTAGAGCCCGAGTTCGTGGTCAATGGGGACCACACCGGCATTTCACTTGTACCCACTGGTAAGTCCACGTCTGTTTGCATTCCCCTTCTTACCTTTTAGCATGTCCATACATCCGCCTACGCTAACAACACACCTCCTCAACGTGCATGTGACCGCACCTACGCTCCTACCGGCTCTAAGGAGGTGGCCATTCAAGCGCTTGACGACAAGCGCCAAATCACAGCCCTAGTGGCATCGACGATGGCGGGCGAGCTCCTCCCATCACAGCTCATCTACGCTGGCAAGACGGTGCGCTGTCATCCCGACAACGCGGACTCCCGAATCGCAACCGAAGACTTGGACTTCCACATCACACACACGGACAACCATTGGGCTAACACCAAGACTACACGCGAGTGGATCACTCACGTCATCAACCCCCGGTACAAGAAGCAGTGTGCTGCAAGGAACAAGGAGGTTGGGAAGCAAAAATTGATTCTGCTTGTGGACGCGTGGCGGCCCCACACGTCGCCCGAATTTTGCGACTTCATCAAGACACACAACCGCTACATTCTTCTTCTCTTCATCCCGGCTGGCTGTACCTCCAAGGCACAGCCAGCCGATGTCGGTTTACAGCGCCCACTCAAGGCTGCGATTGAGGCACGGTACACCGAATGGCATTCCAACGAACTGCGCATCAGCCTTAGCCTTGAGGCCGGACGCCATGGCAAAGTGGAATTGGGCATGCCGCGCATGCGAAACTTGGGGTTGTCGTGGGTCTTGTCTTCATGGCGCAAATTGCGATGCAACACAGAACTCGTTAAGCATGCATGGATGGCATCCGACTTTGGGCGCTGTCTGGATGCTGCCTTCCGCGAAGTTGCCGCCGAAGAGGCAGTCGCGGAGGACAGCACCCTGTTCGCCAGTCAAGTGGAGCCCGAGCCGGAGGACGACATCTCTCCTGCTGTTGTTTAGATCGTTGTTGTGAATTTTGCTTGGACTTTTACCCTACTTCTATGTTTTTTTCTCAATCTAAGCTCCTATGGACGCAGTGAACACAAACTGAACGTGAAAACCCGGGTGAAAGTGGAATTATTTTACGAACATCTGTGGACGAAATTGAACATGGAATGGCACAATTTCCAGAGGAAATCTCCCAAACCTCGCATAATTTTTTTAGGCACACATGGGCGAACTTGAAAGATTAATTTGAATGAATTTGCGTGACAGTACGGTATGTGTGCCTCGCTTCAAACCCGTGGTGGACCGAGGTGGCTCAAAGCCAAACCTCTTCCACCCTCTTTTTTTCTTTGGAAAAAGGGGGAGGACAGGCAATGTTAAACAGGACCAGCTGTCTGATTCAAGTCATAGATTGGCAGGTTGGAAACAGAATTGGAAACTAGAGTAGAAATTACAAGGTAGAAATCACTTTTTGCAAAATAGCCACAAGATGACAGTACAATACCAGTTCAAGCCATTTAAAATTGGCTTGAACTGGTAGTGGTTGATTTTACAGATCCAACAAAAAAAACGACGCAGGAAACGGAGGATCGGAGGCCAAGTTATGGCTCTCCCTACTCCTTTCAGCTTGGAGAAACCGGGACTGACGAGTCCCTTGTTCTTCTTGGATTGGGCGCCCGCCAAAAAAAATGTTGAAGGCTCCTGGCTCGCCTTTTGTGCTTCCCTTGTTGTTGTAGCAAGAGGTTGATGTGGCAGCTTGCTGGTCCAGTAGCCCTTTGTGAGAGTAATGCTGTGCGGAAGTAGGTTGGGTTGGTGGAGGTGGGGTGTGCGCGCATGGAGGTGGTGGAGTATTGGCACCTCTGGGCGGCGTTCCACCAGCACCACCACGAGGTCACCTGATGCTCGTCGACTAAGTCACCACTCCTCGTGGTTGTGAGGATTCTCACGACGGAGTGGAAACAACGGCGATGTCAGCGGGTCGACCTAGCTCTGATACCAATGTAAAGCGAGAGCTCGAACTTAGCGTCGAAAGGCTTCGGTGAGCTCGGAAAACTTTGCGTTGTAAAACTGAATGACTGTAAAGCGAGAGCTCGAACTTAGCGTCGAAAGGCTTCGGCAAGCTCGGAAAACATTGTGTTGTAAAACTGAATGACCGTCGTCCTCGTTGGAGTGGAATTTTCCTTGCCCGAGTCGTCATGGCTCGCCACGCCTTTCAAAGCTACGTTGATGTTTCTTTATAAAGCTATGATTTGTTTATTATTTGTAATTTTTTATGTATCCCGTTAGAAANGGGTCGACCTAGCTCTGATACCAATGTAAAGCGAGAGCTCGAACTTAGCGTCGAAAGGCTTCGGTGAGCTCGGAAAACTTTGCGTTGTAAAACTGAATGACTGTAAAGCGAGAGCTCAAACTTAGCGTCGAAAGGCTTCGGCAAGCTCGGAAAACATTGTGTTGTAAAACTGAATGACCGTCGTCCTCGTTGGAGTGGTCTTTTCCTTGCCCGAGTCGTCATGGCTCGCCACGCCTTTCAAAGCTACGTTGATGTTTCTTTATAAAGTTATGATTTGTTTATTATTTGTAATCATTTATGTATTCCGTTAGAAAGAACGGTGGAAACTTCGTGACCGTATTTTCTGTCAAGATGGTCGTTTGGATTCGATTTCCACTATTTCCTTCACGCGTTTGCGTCAAGCTTGATGTGACCTCATGGTGTCGGTCGCAGAACAGCGTCCGAAAGACTGTTGTACTCAGGTAACGATTGCAAAAGTCTTTCTTGACTGTAAACTTTAGGTTCTGTTTTCCAAAAGCTTGTTGTGTTACACCCCATCCATGTGAACCACCTACGTTCCGCTCGGCATAACTTCCCTGTAAATCGTCTACGTTGCGCTCGCAGCGAAATGGCTCATATATCCGCGCAAGCGTCAACAAGAGTCTGAGATATCCGGAACTTAAATAAAAACTACGCCATATCCATTAAGTTTAAAACAAACAACGCCATATCCATTTTTATGGCCATGCCCGATCGGCGACTGAAGTCGCCGATCGAGCGAAGCGAGGGGGGTGATGTGTCACCCCCGTTTCTTCCCCCCCTCCCCCCCCCCCTCGCGAGAATCGCGATCGAGCGATTTGCCTTTTCTTCTTTTTTTTTNCGAGTAGAAAAAAAAGAAGAAGAAAAGGCAAATCGCTCGATTGCGATTGAGCGAAAAACGCCTTTTTCAAAAATGTGTTTTTAGAGAAGCAAACCCCTTTTTTTATCCACTCAAACCGCTTTCAAACCCTACCCCAAATTACACTCGGGGTTTAGGGTTTTATTTTTGCGCTGGCTCCTGCTGGGCCCCGCGGTAGCGGGGCCCAGCAGGTTCCCTTTCAACGCATGGGGTGTTTCGGACCCCCCACCCAAAAATATCGCAAATCTTTGGGAGAAAACTCGCAAACCCCTCAATAGAGGGGTTTGTGATTTTTCTCTCATGTTGACGACGTCAGCATGTTGTCGCCGGATGGCATGCGGCGTCAACATAGCACGTACATTCGGATATAGCTTAATTTTTTTGCGTGCTCGCTGGATATAGCATTGATAAAGAAGCGAAAAGTTCCGAAATTGGATATGGCGTGATTAATGTGCGAAACGTGGACATGGCGATGGATATCGAGAATTCTGTGGGTATATGGTCACTCCCCCGTTGCGCTTGGCGTAACAGGACTAACAGCGCAAAATACAAGGTCCGAGATGGCCGTTAGCTGAGTTTAGGGACTAATGTAAGTCAGGGACGTACCACATTTCCGTCCCTCTTACTAGTCAGCTACACAGACAAAGCGACAAAAGGGAGTTGCAAAGAGCTTGGTGGGCCTGGGTGGGGCCAAGGATTGTGGGTTGTGGTTGCTGTCAGTCAAGAGCTGACACCAGCGCACCGGGAGACAATTCTGAAACGCTGCCGGACTGGTGTGTCGGGATAGTTGCTCCCAAGCCGCAGCTGGAGTGCTGACAGCCGCTGCATCCTAGCTGCGCAGATACTCACTCTCTGCCAACCTCCGCCGTCTTGCTGCGGTGCTCGGCCTTTGCGGGTGCAGCGGGGGGAGATGGCTGCCGTAGCAGCAGAAGCAGCACGTCATAGCAAGCGCAGTAAAGCCAGCTGGAAGCCGCGGCGTGCCGCAATGGGCAGTCTGTCGCTGTTGGTGCTTCTGTTGGTTGCAGGTGGGTGGTGGCACGCGGCTGCTTGAGCCGCGTGGGCTTTGCATTCTTTCTCGCTTGCTTGCTTGCTCGACTAGTTGATTGCTTGCTGCCTTGGCTGCTTGTCTAGTTGGTTGCTTGACTAGTTGGTTGCTTGACTAGTTGGTTGCTTGACTAGTTGGCTGCTTGACTAGTTGGTTGCTTGACTAGTTGGTTGCTTTTCTAGTTGGTTGCTTGCCTAGTTGGTTGCTTGACTAGTTGGTTGCTTGTCTAGTTGGTTGCTTGCCTAGTTGGTTGCTTGCCTAGTTGGTTGCTTGCCTAGTTGGTTGCTTGCCTAGTTGGTTGCTTGACTAGTTGGTTGCTTGTCTAGTTGGTTGCTTGCCTAGTTGGTTGCTTGCCTAGTTGGTTGCTTGCCTAGTTGGTTGCTTGCTTAGTTGGTTGCTTGCTGACTTGCTCTCCTTGGCCGTGTGCTCATGTGCCAGCGGATTTGAGACATTGTCGATGTCTACAGTCAGCTGGACACGGCCGTGGAACAACATTGGCGTGTCAACTGCTGTCGCAGCTAGACGCAGCAGTTGTGGGAATGCTGCCGCCACTGAATTGCTGCTGCTGTCGCACGACTGTCTGACTAGCTCAGTGCTTGGAGTGGCTCTGCACTGTCAGTGCTGCTGTGGCAGCGGCGGCGCCAACTGCTGCTGCTGCTGCTGCTGCTGCAGGTGCTGCGGTGGCAGCAGCGCTGGCTGCTGCTGTTGCTGCGCTGCTTCTGCTGCTACTGCTGCTGCTGCTGCTGCTGCTGTTGCTGCTTTTGCTGCTGCTGCTGCCATGCAGGAGGAGGAGCTTAAGGCCTGCCACCCTCTACCCCACTGACACTCCCCTTCATTTCTGAAATTTCTGCACATCCCTCAACTCGCCTGTGCAGGAGACCAAGGCCTACTGAGGTTTTCTTGTATTCCTCGAGCTTTTTTTCCCTCTCCGCACCACGCAATACCGTTTTTTTTCCGCCTCACACCCATGGTTTCTGCAATGCAGGCAGAGGTGGAGGAGCCCAAGGCCTTCTGTCCTCTGCTCCTCCAAAGGCATTTTCATCGGTGCCGGATCTTTCTGCCGCAATGTACAAGAGCGTGGAATCCCAACCGTGTGTGCGTCTCCTCACCGAGTCTGGACCCATAGGCTGCGGCAGTAAGTCCTCCTCCATCGCTGCTGCTGTTGCTGCTGCAGGGTAATTAGACCTTAGACATTTTGCAAATGTCTAGGGTCAGATTAAGGACCCATAGGTTGCGGGAGTAATTTCTCCTCACATCGCTGCTGCTGCTGCTGCTGCTGCTGAGTTTTTAGACGTTTTGCAAAACGTCTAGGGTCAAGTTCAGGATCCTTAGGTTGCGGGAGTAGGTTCTCCTCCCATCTCTGCTGCTGCTGCCGCAGGGTAATCAGATCACAGACATTTTGCAAAAAGTCTGAGACCCATGGGCTGCGGTTGTAAGTCCTCCATCGCTGCTCCTGCTTCTGCAGGGTACACGATGCTCATGTGTTCTTCCCAAAAAAAAAAAATCCTTTCTCGATGTTTAGCGAAACATCTGAAAGGGAATATCTCACGGAGTCTGGACCCACAGGCTGCTCGCCGCCGTCGCTCTAGCTGCCGGCTCCGCCACTGTCTTGCAGGATTCAGATTGGTGGAGATTCTTCGTGAAGCGACCTATGCACTTGAAGTAAGCCTACCGTCCCTCTCAATGCAGCGAATCTGAACCCAGAGGCTGCACTCTCATTTTGTCTTCCTGTCAGCAAAATGCATGACATGTGTTTCCAGTGAGCAAGGGTGTTGGGAAGGCAAACCCTCTGTGCAAATCTTCACATATTTGTGCCACATGCATGTCCTCACTACATCTCACGTGTA